>CAKNYM010046769.1:48758-76172 GCA_932195095.1 Andricus curvator | reverse complement strand
AAAGTTTCATATGATACAGCATGACAATTCAATTTTCAAGTTATACAGACGAAGCGACTTCTCACTTTATTTGCACGAAATTTATACAATTCATGAACAAAAGGAGTTTTTTTGTTTAAGCAATAAAAGTTAATAAATAATTTGTTATTTCATTAATAAATTTTATGAACACAGAAAAAACTGAAGGATCAGTGATGTTGCGGCTCAAGTAAAACTTGGGATCATTTAGAACTTAGGCTCTAAAGGAACTCTTATTGAGGGTTCCTTTTTAGTTCTTTCATATCCGATAGATGGCCATCGGCGGGTGCCGACGTTTTCAACTGCGCATGTGTCGACAAGCGTGGGCCTTTTTGAAATCAATAAATAATATGAATAGTCATACAGATAAATATTAACAAACGTTTTTTATTCTTTTTTAAAACAAATTAAATTGAATTATAGAAATACGTAGCTTCTTGAAAAAATTTATTATTAACCTAATATTGCAAGTGTATATTATATCATTTTAAATAGTCCCGCGCTTCTTGTGCATGCGTAGTGGAAAACATCGGATTTTCAACATAACCTTAAAAACTGTCACATTTCATCTGCGATGTCTTCCTTTCAAGAATTTGTAATGTCTATGATTTTAGTTTCTGCATTAAATTTTTCCCAGTGCAATATTATTTAATTCGAATAATAAAGCAAAATGTGCATTATTATCTTGTAAAATCTTTTAAGTGAGTCAGGGCAGATGTGACAAAAAGGCTTTATTAGAACCATTTGAATCCATACTTTGGGTTCATTTAGAAACCATTTATCATTTTGGGTTCCTTTTCAGCAAGAGAGGTTCCTTTTTGCTGCAGCTCCTTTGGAACCAAAAATTGGTTCTAATAGAAACCCCAGTGTTTTCTGTGAACAATTATCCATATCAGGTATTCTTCATGGAATAAATGAAAAAATTTCTACGGAATCAAAAATTTTTGAAAAATTTTCAAAAATTCCTCTTCCTCCTTCCTTCTCTTCTTCTCCATCTTACCCAATACTCCCTTCACCCATGCTACTGCCCTTTTGTCCCCCCTTTCATGCATCAATACCTCCATGCTTATCCCACTCCTTTCCACCTCCACGCACTCCTCCAACCAGTGCTCCACTCTTGCCTCCCCCTTCCCACATAGTTCACACATCCTCTTTTCCCTAGCGAGCCAGAATCTATTGAAACCCTCCATGCACCCACATCTCATCCTCGCTATAAGCTCCTGACTTCCTTTCTCTCCTTTCTCACACAAATATTGCGCTCTCGCCCTTGGCATAATCCACACATAGTTCCCATTAAACCTTGTCTCTCTTATTCTCTCTTCCCCTGCTGTCTTCTCTCTCTCCATGCTGTTTTTCTTAACCAACTCATATACCTTCCTTCCTTCCTCATGCATCCTTCTCAATTCATCAATATGCAGTCCATTCGTTCTAAAATACCTTTCTCTTTCAACCTCCATCTTCCCACCCCCTCTCCTGTTCTCCTTCTCCCACCAACACTCCCTAACCAGCTTACTTCCCCCCTCTTCCAAAAATTTCTCCTCATATTTACAAGCTCGACTCCCCGCTAGAATCCCTACACTCGTTCTCCCCGTCTCCCTCCTGACAATATAATTAGGCGTGTTCCTTGCCAACCCCAGTGTCCACTTTACATACCTCTCCTGTATCCTATTTACCTCTTCGCTTTCCTTCCACCCCCACACCTCTACTCCATACAATAGCACACTCATCACTAGTGAGTCAAACAATTTCATTCTCCTTCCAAAATCATCTGCGAATAACTTCTTTCCCAACCCCCACACCTTCCTCATCACCACATTTGCCCTCCTCACTCTCTCTTTTATGTGACCATCCACTCCGCCATTCCTCCGAAACAAGAAGCCCAGGTACACAAACTCTTTCACCGCCTGCACCGTCTTTCCCTTCCACTTCCACTTCCACTCCCCTTCCTTATCCCTTCCACCTCCTTTTCTGAAAACCATAACCTTGGACTTTTCCGCATTCAGTTCTAACCTGTTCTTATCCAGGTATCTTCTCAACCTCTTCATCATTTCCTTTAAGGCCTCCTCGCTTTTTGCCAACAACAGTATGTCATCTGCATACGCTAGCGACCAAATTCTAACCCCTCCTATCCTGACTCCTCCTACCACTCCGGCCTCCAGCTTACTTTCCATATCCGCAATTAAAATCGCAAAAAGCGTCGGGCTAAGCGGAGACCCTTGTCTTAACCCCCTATCCATCCAGAATCCCTCCGAAATCCCCTGTCCTCCTCTTACCTTATCTTTGGTTTCTTCATATATCTCCCTTACCCTCTCGATCAGGCCTCTCTCCACTCCCCTCTCCTACATCGCCTCCCACAACCTCCCCCTATCCACCGACGGAAACGCGCCTTTTAGATCCACAAAAAATTCGTACACTCTCGATCCCTTCTTCGCTAATTCTCTATCCACCACGTGCTGCAGAACGTAGATATTGTCGATAGTACTCCTACCTGCCCTAAAGCCCGCCTGCGTCTCTGGTAATATTCCTTTCCCCTCGACATCCTTCCGCAGCCTCTCCGCTACTACCATCGCGTATACTTTATACGCCGTATTCATTAGCGTAATCCCCCTATAATTTTCCTGCCTATCCCTCTCTCCTTTCTTATACAGAGGCACTATTAATCCTTCTCTCCACCCTCGTGGGAATCCCTCCCCCCTCCATACTTTCTTCACTACCTCCTTCAGCCTCTCCCTAACCTCTTGTGTACTAAACAGCCATGCTTCGTTCTCTAGCCCATCCAGCCCTGCTGATTTTGACCTTTTTAACTTCCTTATCTGTTTCTCTATCTCCTCGTCATTCAACTCCTCCATCTCTGCCTCCCCCGTTCTTCTACTCCCATCATCTCTATTCCTTGAATCTGAGCCCTGAAATGATTCTTTAAAAAACTCCCTCCACTCCTCACTCCCTATCTTGTCGCTTATCCCTACTCTACGCTTCCTAAACCTATTTATTATCTTCCAGACGTCCCCTTCTGTCTTAACATTTCCTAACTCCTCCTCCATCTCTTTCTCCTTTTCCTGTTCTTTCTTCTTACACATCAATCTAAACCCCTTCCTCATTTCTACGTACTCCTCCCTTTTCGCAGTACCCTCTTTCCACTTCTTATACTTCCTCTTCACCTTTCTTTTCATCTTTTTACATTCCCTATCCCACCACGGCTTCACCATTCCTTTCTTCTTCTTTTTGAATATCTTCTTTTGCACGCACCCTTTCACTTTCTCTTTTAAATCCTCCCATATCTCTTCCACCGTCTCCCCTTCGAAGCGTACCTTCCCTAACTGCTCCTTATATTTCTCTATCGCCTCCCTCGTCCAGCTAACCCTCTCCCCCGTCGACACTTCTTCCCCACCTTGCCTTCCGCCGTTCTCACCCCTTATCCACAACCCTAATGGCTGATGGTCTGATTCTACCCTCCCTTCTACTGCGAATCTCTCCATCTCCTCCCACCCTTGCATATTCATAACTACATAATCTATTACCGATACCCCCACCTTACCTACGTATGTGTATTCTCCCTCTTCGTCCCCAGTTGCCATACCGTTTGCCACCGCCCAGCCTCTATCCTCCATCCAGTCCCTTAGAATCTCCCCCTCCTTATTTATTAACCTATCCTTCGAGTTCCTTTCGAAGCTCTCCCCTTCCCTGTAAAGGCCCCCTTCCCTTCCCATCCTCGCGTTAAAGTCCCCACCCAGTACCACCATACCCTCTTCTCTTTCACCTAACAGGTCTTCCACCCTTTCTTTAATTCTTTCCATCCCATCCTTATTGTACACTGTCACAAACTTACACATTACCCCTCCTATCTTTACTTTCCTCATTTGCACTCCCTCCCCCTCTTCCTCTCCGTGAGCTTCTTCCTCTAATCCATCTCTAATCCCCGTTATAATTCCCCCACTAGCCCTTCCTTTCTTCTTCACTCTGACCGCCTCCTGGAGTCTCCACCTATACCCCCTTGGCAGCTTTGGCTCTATTCTATCCCATTCCTTTCTTTCCACCCACGTCTCTACCAGTCCTACCACATCAAATTCCTGGATATACCTCCAGAACTCCTCATCCTTCTTCTTTACCCCTGCTACGTTCCAGTAAAGCACCTTCACAACTCCTCTACCCTGCATTACCCCCGCCCCCCTACTTCCTACGAAACAAATTCCCCTGCACTTCCTTCAACACCTCTTTCTCCTCGTCCCACACCCACATTTTCTCGTCTATTTTTATTTTCCGATATCCTACCTTCGCCGATCTCCCTTCACTCCTCTCCCTCCTAGCCCTGTCGTACAGCATTCTCTGTACATCCCTTTCCTTTCTCGTCAAATCGTGATCGATGAAAACTTCCTTATCCTTTATCCTATTGATATTTCTCATTACCCCCAATTTTTCTTCCCAGCTCTCCAACTCCACAACCGCCACTTCTTTCTCCTTTCTCCCCTCCAACTTAACTTTCCCTAGCCTGCCTTTATTCCACCCTATGCTCTGTAGCAGCGCTCCCACGCCCTCCCTTTCTTCGCCGCTCTTCATCTTCAACCCTCTTATCACAATATTATTTCTCCTGTCTGCCTTCTCCTTTCTCTCCATTCTCAACTCCATTGCCCTTATCCTTTCCCTATCCGCCCTCTCCTCCTTTTCATTCCTATGCTCTCCCACTTTCTCTTCTATCATATTCCCTACCCTCTCCCAAATACCTTTAATCTCGCCCCCGCTACCCCCGACTCCTATTTCCATTTCCGTCCTGCCCTCCACCTTCTCAAGCCTTTTTTCCGTCCTTTCTTTCCACGCCCTAATCTCCTCTTCCATCTGTTTTATTTTAACTTCTTTTTCTTTTCTTTCCCTCTCTAACCCATCTACTCTCTCTCTCAGCTCTTTCACCTCCTTTTCCCATTTCTCATCTCTGATTCGCAAGTCCTCCCTCATACCTTCCATCTGCTCCTTGGTCCCCCTTACGTCCTCCCTCAGCCCCCTGATCACGCCTAACAACATCCCGAGAGCCTCCTTTTCCAACATCCCCTCCATTTTTTTGGGGGGTGACCTCGGTGTTATCCCGCTTTTTTTAAACGGGCTCTCGACCTCGCTTTTCTCCGGACTCTCTTGGCTGTCTCTCTTCCTTTTCAAGAGATCCTCCCCGTCACTTGCGCTTGACGCTCTCTCCCTTACCTTCTCGCTTCCTTCGTTGCCACCGTCCCGCTTTCTCCCTCTCCCCGACGCACCGCTCGACACCGGGCGACGCGTTGTTGGCCGTCGTGGCTTGTGGAAAATTCCCTCCCCGTCGGTTTCACTACCAGCACTGCCAGTACTCTCGCTGCCCACCTCCCGCTCTACCGCCGGTAAATGGGATCTATCCATGCAGTACCTGCCGCAACCGACAGATGTCTCTGCAAAATGTTGGCGTCTTTCGCCGCCAAATTTTCCTTTTTTTCCCCCCTTTTTTTTCAATTCCTCAGTCCCTGCAGACACCCCTTTCTCTCCCTTAGCATCCCCTAACTTTTCGAGAACCACCCTTGAACCCTCGAAAGCCCAGGACTCCTGACCACGAACTCCCCCGATTACTTGCCAACCTAACCTCACTTTCCCTATCCAGCTAGATACCACCTCCCACCCACGCTGAAACTCACTTTTTATCTCCCCAATTCACCCCACACAACCCTACTCACCTCCTCGGCTTCCACCCTCACACTCCACTCACACCTTCTACACAAATTCCCTAAAATTCTCTCTCCACCTGTCACTGAACACGTTCTCACTTCCGCCACCAACATGCAAGTCCCTACCTTCTATAATATATATTTGAACCATCAAAATCGGTTGAGCCAATTTTGAGAAAATTGATTTTTTTAATTTTTCAAAATTTATTTATAATTGTTGTAAAAAATTTTTTTTGAACTTAGCACTTGGGGTAAATTAGTTTCATAACGAAAGAAACTTAACCCCTAAATATGAAACAAATCCATGCGGGGGCACCCAGACCATGCTTATCCTGCTACGGCCTTTATCCAATTTTATAAAAAAATACTGAAAAATTGGCGATAATTTTCATATTTCTAGTCCTATGGATATTTCAATAACCTGAATGTCATTCGAAACAGTTTTTGTGATGACCAGAAATTTCAACATTTTATGCTCTCATTCTTACAGTTTAAAAAAAGGTTCGAGAAAAAAATATTTCTGTTGATCCAACCTTATCTCATTCAAGGCTTCACTTACTGAACCATAATACATCTGATTTTAGGAAACTCGAATTTCCCCGTGTATTTATACATAGAAATAAAAATTTATCCCATATTTTTTCTTCCGATATACCTATTTTTAGAACTCGTTAAAGGCTTGAAAGAGGAGCAATTGTCTTTTAAAGCATATACATTATACAATTATTATTTTTGTTGAAAAAAGAAAAATTGCGGGATAATTTTGTTGGCAAATGATACAATTTTACGAATGAAGATTTTTAAAATGCCTGAACTTACGGTTTTTAGGAAACTTTACTTTTAAACAGTTTATAATACCACCCCGTAAATGGTAGATACCGTCATGACCAACTGTTAAGGCACATTGAAAATATTTGGTCCACGATCACTGAATTTTGGTGAACCTAGAAACGGCTTTTGAGGAAACGTTATCCTTTATTTGTGCTCTTTTCAAGGATCACAGTCCGTCACCTTTTTACATAATCCCTTTTTTCTTCCTTGAATGAAAAAAATTACCTAAAATACCGAATATCGAGAATTCTGACCCATTTTTCCATTTTCGTTAAATAGTTTCGATTCATTTTTCAAGAATCATAAATAGAATGTTAAACCATAAAAAGATAAGATGCTTTCGAAGAGATTTTCTTCTACGATACCGATTTAAAGTATTTCCTAAACGATTTATTTTTTAATTTTGTTCAATTGAAGGACATCTACTCCGTGAAACTGGAATATTGATAAAATGCCTTTCTCTGGAAAACATGAAAAAGTCGTAAGCATTAGATGTCAAAGTAGGCTGTAGTTTGAAGATGCAAAAATTTGAAATCGGAATAACCGGAAAATGACCGGGAATTTTCTGAGACCGTGAAAAACGCGAATTGACTGAATTCATTTGTTAACCGGGAATTTTACTATTACTTAGAAAAAAGCTTTATTCAATCACTTGAAATATATAAAATTTCATATCACATGATATGTGGGCGTCCGCATGAAAAGGGCCCTTATGGCCGGTTCCAGTTTATGAGATATTCGCTTTTTTCTAATTTAGGATGAGAAATTACCATTTTTAGATTTGTGTGTGGGATGATACTATGACTCACACTGAATCTGTCGGCATTATACTTATGTTCCAGCTGCAACCGGAAGTGGGTGTATTTTAGGGTGGTCCAAAAATGCATTGGAAAATTTTTTTTTTTTAATTTTTATCGGGACACCCCCCAAATTTGTTCGAATCCACCCAAAAATAAATCCATTTTTTTTGTTTTGAATAAAAAATAATATTTGGGGTGACGCAAGCCCCATGAAGTTTAACATGTATTTCCCATAAGAAAAAAAGACGTTTTTGTAAATCTTATTCAGAATCGTCAATATTATCTCAATCGAGTTGAAACTCAACATTTCTCTTCACAACTAGCCATAGAATACGAATAAAATATCACTTTTCAAAAAACAACACCATAAGTCTGTTTTATAGGGTCCTAAAGAAACCCCATAAGTGAAAAAATGGGTTTTGCGAGTTTTTGGCGCTAATTATGATTTTTTGCGGTTTTTTTAATGCGAATTGTTTCTAATACATAAAATATTACTTTATACTGAAAATTAGATATTTTCATGAATTGTTTAAACAATTTATTATTGTTTTTAGCAATTTTCTCATAGAATGGAGTAAGAAAGATGCGGTTTTTTCACAAATTTTCCATTTGTTGTCCAATTTTGAATGAGAGGGAAGTGATAGTTCATCAATGTTAACAATAATGATTGTTTAAACAATTTATCATAATTATTAATAATATTATATTTGAATAATGCTAGAAAGATACGGATTTTTTTAAAATTTCTGGCTTTTTGTCCAATTTTCATCTGTAGTGAAGTATTAATGAATTCAAGTTAACAAAATAATTGTTTAAACAATTTATTATAATTATTATTAATATTATATTTGAATAATGCTGAAAAGATGCGTTTTTTTTTAAATTTCTGGTTTTTGTCCACTTTTCATTCTGAGTGAAGTAATAATGAATTCAAGTTGACAAAATAATTGTTTAAACAATTTATTATCATTGTTGATAATATTCTCTTGGCTTAATCGGTAGAATTTTGCGGTTTTTTCTGAAATTTTCAACTGTTTGTTTATTTTTTATTAGGCGTGACTTGATAATTAATTAGATTTAGCAAAAATAATTGTTTAAGCAAATTATTATTGTTTATGACTATCTTCATCTATATCGATTGCGCCTGATAGTTGCGGTTTTACGGCAACTTTTACCTTTCTGTCCTTTTTTCACTTAGTGAGGTAATAATTAATTAAAGTTAACAGAAAAGTTGTTTGAACAATTTAATATTGTTTATAACTATCTTTTCTCAGATGACTGCTAGAAAGTGGCGGTTTTTTCTAAAATCTTTCACTTTGCATCGCCTTTTTATTTATGAACAAGTAATAAGTCAACCACAACAAAAATGATTTTTCAAAAACTACTGTTGTTTTAAGTGAATTATTTTTGCTCTTTTCTAAATGCTTAAAAAAATGAATTTAAAGAAAAAAAGCTATTTTGCACAAGAGGCAAAAACAAAGAATAGAATAATTGGGAATAGGTGGAAGGACTAGGTCTTTAAATGACTTGTAAAAGTTTTTTTTGGATTACAACAAGAATTTTATTGAAAAGCGTAAAAGAAAAACTTGGAATTGCAAATATTGTCACCCCAAATATTGTCACAATATCAGCACCCCCCCCCCCCTACTCCTGCCCTGGAGAAAACACGTCTCGTCGATGAAAATATATAATTACAAATTAAAAAGACTCCAAACAAATAATTAATTGATTATAACATCTCACTGGATAAGGCAGACTTACTGCAGTCAGGAAATTGCTTTCTGTACTCTGTTACCACTTGTAGTAAATATTGTTTCTGACTTTCGTCTCTACTAAGAAGAGAATTAAAGTCCGATATCAACTTTATACCTCGTTCTGCTACATCGTTAACCACTTTTAATTTTCTGACTGCGGTCGCACCTTGCTGGTATTCCATCAATTGTTAGTAATTAAGCAGGCGGAGCAAAGTGAAAGATTTTAGAAAAAACCGTCACTTTCTAGCACTTATCTGAGAAAAGATAGTTATAAACAATATTAAATTGTTTAAACAACTTTTCTGTCAACTTTAATTAATTATTACCTCACTAAGTGAAAAAAGGACAGAAAGGTAAAAATTGCCAAAAACCGCAACTATGGGGCGCAAACGATATAGATGAAGATAGTCATGAACAATAATAATTTGTTCAAACAATTATTTTTGCTAAATCTAATTAATTATCAAGTCACGCCTAATAAAAAATAAACAAACAGTTGAAAATTTTAGAAAAAACCGCAACATTCTACCGATTAAGCAAAGAAAATATTATCAACAATGATAATAAATTGTTTAAACAATTACTTTGTTAACTTGAATTCATTATTACTTCACTCCAAATGAAAATTAAACAAAAAGCCAGAAATTTAAAAACAAAACGCATCTTTCTAGCATTATTCAGTTATAATATTATTAATAAGTATAATAAATTGTTTAAACAATTATTTTGTTAACTTGAATTCATCATCACTTCACTCCGAATGAAAAGTCGACAAAAACCCAGAAATTAAAAAAAAACCGCATCTTTTCAGCATTATTCAAATATAATATTATTAATAATTATAATAAATTGTTTAAACAATTATTTTGTTAACTTGAATTTATCATTACTTGACTACAGAGGAAAATTGGACAAAAAACCAGAAATTAAAAAAAATCCGCATCTTTCTAATTTTCAGTATGAAGTCATATTTCATGTATTAGAAACAATTTGCATTTAAAAACCCGCAAAAAAATCATAATTAGCGCCAAAAACTCGCAAAACCCATTTTTTCACTTATGGGGTTTCTTTGGGACCCTGTAAAACAGACTTATGAGGGTGATATTTGAAAAGTGATATTTTATTCGTATTCTATGGCTAGTTTTGAAGAGAAATGTTGAGTTTCAACTCGATTGAGATAATATTGACGATTCTGAATAAGATTTACAAAAACGTATTTTTTTCTTATGGGAAATACATGTTAAACTTCATGGGGCTTGCGCCACTCCTAAACATCATTTTTTTCCAAATAAAAAAAATGGATTTATTTTTGGGTGGATTCGAACAAATTTTGGGTGTCCCCATAAAAATTCGAAAAAAATTTTTTTGGATCACCCTAGTGTATTTCCTGTTTCAAAAAAAGAGAAAAGGGTCCTTATGGCCGATGCACAGTGGGGAAAAATGACTTTTTTGGTTCAAAATAACCTACAGCCCATAGATATTGACCGATTGTGACGAAATTTTGTTTTTAATTTGATAAAATTTCAAAAAAAGCTGTCAAGTCTGATTTTTTATTTAGTTTTTCAATTTTTTTATAAATAAACAAATTTAACGAAAAAAGGAACTTTTTTCTATTATAACATAACAGGAATTTTTTTCAACAAATTATTTATTGAAAATATGTTTTCTATAAATTTCAATAATTTTACGTTTTTACATTCTCATTCTAATGAGAAGGTATTAGTTTTATGTAAAATTTGCCTTTGTTGGTTTTCACCAAATCTCCACGTTTTGAGACCTCTTGAGTAAGAATAAACCATTTTTACGAAGGTGTCTGTCTGTCTGTAGTCTGTAGTCTGTAGTCTGTAGTATCGTGTAGGCACGATAACTTTCGCAAGATTGATCAGATAGGATTGTGCTTTGGCACACTTTTTTAAGGCCTCCAAAGAAAGAACGAGTTTGTTAACCAGCTATTTTAGATACAAATTAAAAAAGTGAGCACATTTTGAAAATTTTTGAGACCACTTTTTTTGAAGATTTGAAAATTCTATGTACGGCTATTAGTAGTACTCAAAGAGACGAACAAAGTATCTATATGACTTTTTCTGTTAAAAAAAAAATTACCGGCGTTATAGCATTTTCAAAATTCCAAAAAACAAACGAAAATGAACATTTTAAGCCAAAAAAGGCACGATATGAAAAAAAGTCAAGAGGAGAAAAACGTTGCTTTTTGAACATCCTACAATATTTTCATATCAGCTTTTTTAATTTTTTGAAAAATCAAAAATTCAAAATTTGATCGCAAAAAATAATAATAAAAAATCTGCCCGCATCACGGGCACATTCTAATCGCACGCGGCTCGCTTCGCTCGCAAGTTTGAGCGCGGCTGTTGGATCTCGTGCTTTACGCTCGGTTCCTCTAGATTTTTGAACTTCGGTTTCGACTTCGATGAAAAGAAAAAGTTTATTTGCAAATATTATAAAATTATCAAAACCTCTACATATGAAGTTATTGTTAAATTTGTTTCTATTTTAGACTGAAAAGGAACATTATTTACTGAAGGTTCAATCAACCTTAAGGAACACATTTTCATCCAGACACGTGCGCTTCGCGCTCGATATTTGATTTGAAAATCATTGGAACCTTGCGTTCCACGCTCGGTTCTGTGCACCGTATGATAGAATCAAAAAAGTTTGAGAGGACTTACGGCGCGCGATTTTTTCATTAGCGACAAATTTTTTTAGTTAAAATGTTATTTTAGCTTGTGCCGTTTTTCAAAAAATTTGATTTTTTTACTGTCGATGTTATTTTCACGAATAAAACAAAAATTACACATCCTGTCGAAACATGATTAGTAACAAATTTGTACCCCTTTTTTGGATGAAAAAATTTTGTTTTTCTCATTTTTTTGCGTAGCTTGTGTTATTCGTCTAAAAATATAATTTTTCACTTTTCAATGCTGTTTTTTACGAATAAACCAAAAACTACGCGTCATATCAAAAAGTGAATAATAACAAATTTGTAGATCTTTTTTAGGTACGCAATTTTGGTAAATTCATATTTTGTCGTATCTTACATAGTTTGACAGCCAAATGTAATTTTTTATTTTTTTTTTATTTTTCATTATTTTTTTGTGCGATCAAAATTTGAATTTTTGATTTTTCAAAAAATTCAAAAAGTTGTTATGAAAATATTGTAGGGTGTTCAAAAAGCAACGTTTTTCTCTACCTGACTTTTTTTCATATCGTTCGTTTTTTGGCTTAAAATGTTCATTTTCGTTTGTTTTTTGGAATTTTGAAAATGCTATAACTCCAGTAATTTTTTTTCATCAGAAAAAGTCGTGTGGATATTTTGTTCTTTTTTTCTAATACTATTGATAACCGTACCTAGAATTTTCAAATCTGTAAAAAAAGTGGTCAGAAAAATTTTCAAAATGTGCTAACTTTTTGAATTTTTATCCAAAATATCTGGTTAACGAACTCGTTCTTTCCTTTTAGGCCTTAAAAAATGTGCCAACGCACAATCCAATCTGATCAATCTTTCGAAAGTTATCGTGCCTACATGATACTACAGACTACAGACAAAGACAAATTTTAGGACAAAAGATGAATTGACCAAAATTGTGCACCTAAAGAAGATCTACAAATTTGTTATTATTCACTTTTCGATATGACGCGTAGTTTTTGCTTCATTCGTAAAAAACAGCATTGAAATAGAAAAATTAAATTTTTAGACGAAGAACACAATTTACGAAAAAAAATTTCATGCGGCCGCCCACATATAGTGCAATTTAAACTACGTTCGATTTCAAATTTTTGTAAAGGTCAAGATTAATTGTGAACTTTTTCAAATGTGAAAGCATTCAGTTTACGATTCGTAATCTTAAAATATTTAATTTAAAAAATCTTCTCTTTTAGATCTATATTTTTAAGCGCACATTTTCAATTTTAAGAATTTTACAATGCAGCTTTAAACAACTCAAACAATTGTGAATTAAAAGCAATTTTATTTCATGTTACTTCCTGTTTAGCTTCTGATCTTATATCAATATTCAAATATTGATTGTTATTCATAAGTTGCGAAAAAAATAAATTCAATTTAATTTGACATTTTTATTTAAAAAAAGAATAATTTTTTAATATTTGACTTTACATTCAGAATGAGCAATTATAAATCAAATATTCAAAACTAGATCATACGAAACTAATTTGTTCAAACCAGAAAGCTTTGAGTTTTTAGTATTTTCGAGTGATTTATATAAACTTTGAACTTTGCGATTTTGATTTCATAATTTTAAAAAATTTCAATTTGTGATTAAATATTCTAAATTTTGATTTATAAATGACAACTGAAGATTGAATAATTAAGAAAAAATTCGATTTCTTGATTCAGATTTTTGAAGATTTCTAACAAAAACTTTAGAAGGTTCTTAAGAATTTTGAAAGATTTCAAAAGAATAAATACAAAGTTTTTCTTAAGATTTATAGGCAAATTTTAAATGATTTTTTATTACAATTGGCTCGGGCAATTATAGGGAAAAATAACGCAAATTTTTTTAAAGCTATGTTATGACAATGATTTCTGAATTCTTGAATAATTGTAATATATGCTATATTTATACACAGGAATATGATAACAAATTATTGACTAAATTATAATCCGTTTGCCAGAATAATAATTTCGTTAACAAATTTTATTATTCTGCTTCTGGTTTTTATTTCTGGCATGCATTACAACTGTTTCAGGATCAAAAAGAAAAAAATCGCTAGACCCTTTTTTTTTTTAATCTATTTATTTTTTTTCCTTATTTATACCTTGATCTAAGCTGTATTAAACATACTCTGACGTCTGGTTTTATCTTTTGTTTGGTGCGCGAATATCCTACGGCCACTCTCAAACCAATGCAAAAAGAATTTCAGGATAGTAAAAATACGTTCTCAAAAATTAAATTTTTCATTTCAAAAAAATGAGAAAGTACTTTTAAGATTTAATAGAGCTCTATAAATCTGTAAAAAAAATCTAAAAAGTTAATATTTTCCAACAAAATTCTCCTAATTTATCGAACACTTAGAATGAAAAAAAACTTATTCATTAACTTTTTTTTTATGTGGTAAAAATTAGACCTCTGATCATATACATATTTGTATAGATAAAATGTGGTTATCAATAATTATTGCTTTAATCAATTTAAAAAAAATGGAGATCCTTCTAGATAATTAAGTGTAATCAAAAACAAAATTAAATAAACTAATAAATATTCGGATGAAATGATAAAATTATGAAGTATGAAAATCTGTCTACAGTTCGATGTTTTTATGATACAAATACGAAGTAGAAGAGCAAAACAGGAAATATTTTTTTATCTTTATTGTGACTTATCAAAAAAGAAGGAATGCAATAAATTGGAAACCTTTTTTTTCGTGTGTGTAATTCGAATCAAGCATTTTACATTGATAAAGATACGAATAGAATGAAATGAAAAACTGTATCAGCATGACAAGTCAATATTCATGGTTATACAAGCATAAAAAAGCGTGACTTTGAACTGATTACAAAATTTTTTTAAAGTTTATCAATTTTTCTATTTTTGAAACCTACTATATCGAATAATGTATGAATAATTAAAAATTTTCTGACATAATATAAAATATTAAAAAATATGCATTTTTAGGCGTAAATATTTTAGAAATGTATTGTTTTATTATTCGAAAAATGCTAAATTGATCAATTTTCAAGGAAGTAGTTCAATTGACAACTAAAAAAGACAACATTTGAACCAAATAGTTTAATTTTGAACCTGAAAGATTTATTTTCCAGGAAAACTGGAATAGTTCAATTTTCACTTGAAAAAAATAATTTTTCACGAATCTGACGAATCGTCAACTGGAATAGTAGAATTGTTAACCAAAAAGATGCATTTTTTCAATCAAGAAGAATAATTTATTTAAAAAGTGGTAGTATATACCATACCACTATTACTTTGCAACATGAGTCCAATTTGCAGCTAAGATAAATTAATTAAAAGAAGATAAATTTTCAACCAAGAAAATTTATTTTCTACCAAAAAGGACGTATTTTTAACAACATACAAGAACTTTCAACTAGATTTTCACCTCAAATCGATCAATTTTCAGTCAGAAATAGAATAATCAAGCTTTTAGTTGAAGGAATTAGTTCCAAACCAAAAAAAAATTGAATTTTCAACAAAATAGCTTAATGCAGTAGTATTCAATGATGATTTGATACTTTTAGAATCTTTTAAAAGTTTCAAAAATTTTTAACATGCCTTGAAATCTTCTGAAAATTCATGAAATCCTATAAATTTCTCTGAAACTTCATCAAATCACTTGAAATAATTTCAAATACTTTGAAAAACTCCAACAAATTTTTTAATCCGTCTTAATCAACTGAAAAATTTGGAAGGCTCGTGAAACCTCATAAATTTTGAACCTGTTGAAATTACTCGAAACCCTTCTTGTCCTACTGAAATCTTTTAAAATATATTTTTCAGTTTCTATAAATCCTCTTAAATTCCTTCAAATGTTTAAAAATCACTTCAAATCCTGTGAAACCCCTCGAAAACTTCAGAAATAACTTAAAATCTTTCAAAAATCCTTGAAATATTTTGAAATACTTCGACAACCCTTAAAATATTTTAAAATACTTTAGGGCTTCTAGAAATCTTTTGTTATCATTTGAAGTATTTTGAAACCACTTGAAAACTTTTACTTTTAGCTGAAATCCATCAAAATCCCGTACAATTCTTTACAAATAAAAATTGTATAAAATAAAAGAATTTAAATTTCAAATTGTACAATTTCACGCACTTCAAATAAAAAAAGTTTCAATTTATACGCTTCGACTTCGAAATGGGCTCGGGGGGGCTAAAAATTGCAAATTTTCAATTTTGAAAACCTAATTTTGAAAATGTTTTATCATAAGGTATTGAAATTTAAATTTTACACTCAAATTCGTCATTGTATAATATTAAGCTCTTTAAATAGAAAAGTATTTAATTTAAACGCTATGAGTTTGAAATTTGTCACTTTTTAAATCATGAAATTCATTAATTCTCTGTTTGAAATACTGAGCACCGAAATTATTGAAGTTTTTTTTAGCCTTTTAGCCCTTCTAGCTTTCACTTGGAAAGTTTACAATTTTTTAATAATTGTGCATTCAAAACTATTCAAATTAGAGACTATACAATTATGGATGTTTCAATTTGGAATTGATTATTACTTTAAAATTGTACAATCTTGAAAGACGTGCTATAAAAAAAATACTTTCAATTTAAAATTGTTTATTTTTATTGAAATCATTTAAAATTTATATTACTTCATTTTTAACACTTTAAACATAAATCTGACTATTAGGACTTTTAACTTAAATCCATATATTTATTTCTAAAAATTTGAATTCCTAGCACTTGCAATTATAAAATTATTTTAATTTTCATCTGAAGTTAAAATTGTTATTCAACTTAGAATATTATTCAACGAAATAGTTGAATTCTCCACAAAAAAAAAGATTAGTTTTCAAGCAGTTGTATTTTTAACCAAAAAATATTAGATATTTTACAAACGAGACGAATTTTCTACAAAATACATAGTTTAATTTTTGACCCGAAAGCATAAATTTTCAACAAAAAAGATATTTTTGATCGAAAAAGACGAATTTTCAACAAAAAGTTTAATAGTTGATCTTTCAATTCAAAAATAATTTTCTTTTAAATACAAAACACTTAAATTCATACAAAAATAAATTTTCAACAAAATAATTACACTTCGAACCAAAGACATCAATTTTAAACTAAAATGATGAATCTTCAATCAAACAAGTAACTTTTTAACAAAGTAGTTTAACTTTTAACCAAGTAGTTAAATTATCAATAAACAAAGATGAATTCTCAACGAGAAATATAATAGTTGAATCCTCAGCCAGAAAAGATTGTGATTTTAAACCAAACAGTTGCAATTTTAATAAAAAAAGATTAAATTTTTACAGAAAAAACAATGAATTTTCATTTTAAAAAAACGACTTTTCAAGAACAAAAATTTTAGACAGATTATGATTTAAAGAAAAAAATAATTTTTAATACAATAGAGATTTTTTTAGGTTTAGTTGCTTCAAGGTTACATAAATACGTATCTAGAAAATTTCGAAGGATTTTTTTTTAATTTTGCAGGATCTTAAATAATTTAAAGAAAAAGAGTTTAAAAGATTTAGGAGTGGTTTTTGCTTGGAAAACATTAAAAAATATTTGATAAATTTTCGGAAATCTTTTAAAGTTGTACAATTATTTCAATCCCTCAAAACCTTATAAAATTCCTGAATATCTTTTAAACTGACTCGAATTATTCCTGAAATTGTCTTAAAATCATTCAGATTCACTTTTGACAATTTTGGAAAATATTAGCAAAGTTTTAAAAATTTTTTTGATCGTTCTCTTTAAATTCATTTTTCAAAATGAAGAAACACTTCAGATGTTTTAGAAAACTTCAAAATTGTACCTAGAAATCTTCAAAAACCTCATTTTTGTTTCAAGTTTTTTAAAATCTTTTCAAATTCAAAATTATTTGTGGAATTTTTTTAAATTTTCTAAATATGTTTTTCAATTATTGAAATTTTTGCTAAAATTTGTTAAGAATTCTGCAAAATTGAAAAAAATGGCCTAAAAAACAGTTCAATTCACCCAGAAAAGACATTTTTAACAATATATTGAAATCCCCAACCAAAAAGATAATTTTTAACCAACTGTATTTTTAACCAAAAGACATTAAATATTTTCCAAAAGAGACGAATTTTCTACGAAAAAAAATTTTAACTTGATAATATGAATTTTTTAACAAAAAGTTAATTTTCAACTCTGTCATTGAATTTTCAACCAAATAAATTAATTTTCTTTCCAGAAGATTAGTTTTCTACCATAAAAGACAAATTTTCAACTAAAATGAAGAATCTTTAAAGAAACAAGTGAATTTTTAAGAAAACGGTTTAACTTTTATCCAAGTAATTGGATTTTTAGCCAGAAAAGATAAATTCTCACTAAAAAAGATAACAGTTGATAATTGAAAAAAAAAAATTGTTTCAATTTTAGATTAAAAATATTTAAATTCATCCTGAGAGCCGAATTTTCAACAAAATAGTTGAATCCATAGCCAAAAAAGATTTTGATTTTACACCAAACATTTGCAATTTTAATAAAAAAGAAATGAAATTTCTACCAATAGAGAGGAATTTTTAAACCAAAACGGCGAACTTTTATTGAAATTGTTGATTCTCAGACCAAAAAATATTTTTCAGTTCAGAACAAAAAAAAATTATAGGCAAATTATAATTTAAGGGAAAAAATAATTTTCAATGCAAAATAAAAATTTCGAATGACTATTAATTTTTTTAATTTATTTTTTTGCTTTAACGTTATATAAATATAATTTTCCTAGGTTTCATGAGAAAATTCAAACAGATTTGTGAAGATTTCCTAATTTTCGAAAAAGTATCTATTAATATCTTAAGAAATCTTTTATGAATTTGTTTTCATTTGAAAGAATTTTATAAAATTTCAGGAAAAATTTGTGTACTTTTAAAGATATTTAAGACTTTTTAACGCTTGAAAAAAAATTTAAGAATATTTTATAAATTTTTTGAAATCTTTTCAAGTTTTAAAATATTTTTGATTTTTTCAAAATTCCCAAGTATCTTTCAACCTGATTCGAATTATTCGTAACATTGTTTCAAAATTTTTGGTATTCATTTCTGACAATTTTCCAAATCTTTTGTAATGTGTCATAATATTTTTAAATATTCTCTTAAAATTAATGTTTAAAAATAAAGAATCATTCTAAATATTCCCAGGAATCTTAAGAACATTTCTATACTTTCTTGAAACCTTTGAAAATCTTTTTAAAAAATTAAAAATTTTATTCTGAAATCTTCAAAGACCTAAATTTCGTTTTAAGTTGTTAAAAATTTTTTATTATTAAAAATTTGTTTTGAAAACTTCGAATATCTTTTAAAATGGTTCGAAATTTTCATACAATTTTTAAAAACGTTTGAAAAATTAACAAAATTGCCTTCAAATTTTCCAGATTCTTTTCTGATTATTTTGTCAATCTTTTGGAAATCTTCTGCAATGTTTTCAAATATTTTGAAATATTCTCTTAAAATAAATGTTGTAAGATAAAAAATCATTAAAAATTTTCCGAGTAATCTTGAGAAAATTTTGTTATTTTCTTGAAACTTCTAAAAATTCCTAAAATGCTTCTTAATATTTTGTTCGAAATCTTGAAAAATCTACATTTTGTTTTAAATAAAATTATTTTTGTATTCTTTCAAAATTTCTAAATATCTCTTAAACTTATTGGAATTTTTTCTAACAATTTTTAATCTTACAAAATTGAAAAATTTTGTTTTGAAATATTCTACATTCTTTTCTGAAATTTTTGGAAATCATTTGAAATATTTTTGAATATTTCCTTTTAAATCTACACTTTGTTTCAAATTTCTCGGTACCGGTAATAATTTTATTCCCAGAAGCTACAATTGTATTAGGTAAGATATTTAAAAACCGTGAATTTACGATTTCTAGAAAACGTTCACAATTTTTCCAAATCAACATTTTTTCCTAAAACGAATTTCGTAAAATATCGGGGCTTGAAAATAAACGAAATATTTGAGAATGAGGACAGTAGTTAGAATGGCCTTATCAGTATTAGCGTAAAAGGTGAAGAGCACGCTTTCAAGGTACGGCGCAAATATGTGTAGCCTTAGAACAAAATCTTTGAAAGAAAAGGAATATAAAAATATTTTAGGTTGTACATTTTCTAAAAATTGTAAATTTAGGTATTAAAAAAATCCTACCCCGTGGAATTGTGTAGATTCTAGAAAAAAATTATCCCACAATTTTTATTTTTTTATAAGATTCTTGAGAAGTATAATTCGTTTAAAAACGATTAATTAATATTTTTATCTATCCATAGGAGATAGCTCATATCCAGTAAACTCATGATCTCGACAAACAATCATTTTAAAAATACGAAATGAGAACAGAATTTTTCATTCTTGAAGTTTTGTACAGTCAGATATTGTTAAATTTTAAAGAATAGTTTTTGAATCTACTATTAAAACTTTGTCATGTCTGTTACTTACATGAACAAATAATAAATTTTCGGGTACTTGACAATTATCTTAGACAATTATAGGAAAAAACTAACGCTATATGTATAATATGTATATATAATATTTATATTATATATGTATATAATAACGCTATATGTCATATGAACATGCAGGAATATGAAAAAATAAATTATCGACTAAATGATTATTCGTTTGGCAAAGATCTAATCCTATCTCCTCCTTATACATGGAGGTAATATTTGCGTTTGGAAATTTTTACATTCTCATTCTAATGAGAAGGTATTGGTTTTATGTAAAATTTGACATAGTCGGTTTTCATCAAATCTCCACGTTTCGAGACCTCCTGAGTCAGAAAAAACGATTTTTACGAAGGTGTCTGTCTGTCTGTAGTCTGTAGTCTGTCTGTCTGTCTGTCTGTCTGTCTGTAGCCACGATAACTTTCGAAAAAATGATCAGATTTGATTGAGCTTTGGCACACTTTTTTATGGCCGAAAAATAGAGAACGAGTTCTTTAACCAGCTATTTTGGATGAAAATCCAAAAAGTGAGCACATTTTGAAAATTTTTGAGACCACTTTTTTTGAAGATTTGAAAATTCTATGTACGGTTGTTAGTAGTACGCAAAATGACGAACAAAATATTCTCATGACTTTTTGTGATCAAAAAAAAATTACTGGAGTTATAGCATTTTCAAAATTCCAAAAAACAAACGAAAATGAACATTTTAAGCCGAAAAACGCACGATATGAAAAAAAGTCAAGAGGAGAAAAACGTTGATTCCTGAACACCCTATAATATTTTCATAACAACTTTTTGAATTTTTTGAAAAATAAAAAATTCAAATTTTGATCGCACAAAAAATTAATGAAAAATCAAAAAAGCCATTTTGCTGTCAAACTATGCAAGATACCAGAAAAGATCATCTGACCAAAATTGTGCACCTAAAAAAGATCTACAAATTTCTTATTATTCACTTTTTGATATGACACGTAGTTTTTGTTTTATTCGTAAAAAACAGCATTGAAAATAGAAAAATCAAATTTTCAGACGAATATTACCAGCTACGAAAAAATGACTGAAACAAAATTTGTTCATCCAAGGAAGAGGTACAAATTTATTGTGACTCATGTTTCGATAGGATGCGTGGTTTTTGTTTTATTCGTGAAAATAACATTGACAGTAAAAAAAATCAAATTTTTGAAAAAACAATGCAAGGTACGAAAACATATAAATGAACAAAAATTGTGCATTCAAAAAAGACTTACAAACCCGTAATCAATTTTTGTGGTAAGAATATATTCAAAATGAAAAAATTAACTTTTTTGATAAACGGCACAAGCTAAAATAAAATGTCAACTAATAAAATTTGTCGCCTGAATTATATCATTACTTTTCATTTAAAATCAAATACAAATTTAGTAATTTGTATATGAAGAACATATAACACGAAGCACAAAGTGCGCGCTCAGTGTATTTACCAAATCGCACGCCGTAAGTGCGCTCAAACTTTTTTGTTTCTATCATACGGTTCAAATGATTTTCAAATCAAATATCGAGCGCGAAGCGCGAGTGTCTGGATGAGAATGTGTTCCTTAAGGTCGATAGAACCTTGAGTAAATAAAGTTCCTTTTCAGTCTAAAATAAAAAAAAATTTAACAATCACTTAATATATAGAGGTTTTGATAATTTTATAATATTTGCAAACAAACTTTTTCTTTTCATCGAAGTCGAACACGAAGTTCAAAAATCTAGAGGAGCCGAGCGTAAAGCGCGATGTAAATAAGCCCGAGCGCGTAGCGCGAGGTGAGTACATAATCGAGCGCGAAGCGCGAGATAAATATATGATCGAGCGCGAAGCGCGAGATCCAACAGTCGCGCGCCCTAGGCGCCCTCAAACTTGCGAGCGAAGCGAGCCGCGCGCGAAGCGCGCGATGAGAATGTGCCCGCGAAGCGGGCAGATTTTTTTTTATTCTTTTGTTTGTTTTTATTTCTGGTATGCATTACAACTCTTTTAGGTTAAAAAAAAAGCTAGACCCTTGTCAGAAAAATATGTTTTCCTTTTATTTCTCCATTTATATCTTGATTCAAGCTAAATTAAACATACATTAACGTCCGGTTTTATTTTTAGTTTAGTTTGCGAATATCCTGAAACCATTCTGAAATTAATGCAAAAAAATTTACAGGATAGCAAAAACGTGTTTTCAAAAATTGAATTTTTTATTTAAAAAAAACGAAAAAGTATTTTTAAGAGTTTATGGAACTCTATAGATCTGTAAAAAAAATATTTCAAAGGTTAATATTTTCCAAGAAAATTCTCCTAAATTATTCGAAAATCAATTCAGGGCCAATACGAGTAAGTGTAATGACAGCGTTGCTTTCATAAAGAGAACATTTGGAATAAAAAATAAATTAGTCATTAACTTTTTTATGTCATGAGGTTAAAATTATACCTCTAATTAGATATTTGTATAATATTTTATATTTTAATTTTTATAATTTATTATAATTTATTATTGCTTTAACCAATTATTAAGAAAACGGAGATTCTTCCAGGCAACTCAGGGCGATTAAAAAAATCAATTGAATTAATTGAAATAAAGTTAATTAATAAAATTATGAAGTATGGACATCTGTCTACAGTTTGATGTTTTTAAGATATAAATACGAAGCAGAAGAGAAAAACAGAAAATATTTTTTGTCTTTATTGTTATTTGTTTCGAAAAAGAAATTTTGCAAAAAATTGAAAAACTTTTTTTCGAGTGTATATAATTCGATTTAAATATTCGACATTCATAAAGATACCAGTAGGAGGAAATGTGAAACTGTATCCGCATGACAATTCAATATTCATGGTTATACAAGCATAAAAAAAATTTGTGCTTGAACTGATTACAAAAATTGTTAAAAACAAGTTCATCAAGTTTTCCATTTTTTAAACCTGCAATATCGAATAATGTAAAAATAATAAAAAGTTTCCTTAAATAATTTAATGTACCTGGAAAATATTAAGAAATATGCTTTTATAGGCTTAAATATTGTATAGGTGTATTGTTTTATTATTCGAAAAATGATAAATTGGTCAAAAAATTCTCTTTTGAATATATAATTTTATATTAGTGTTTACGAGAATTAAAAGAAGTGAAATTTCACTAATATTCAGTGAAATTCTACTAATTTACGTAAAGAAAAGTAAGCTACTAAATAATAGTAGAAAATTACTAATTTAATTAGTGAAAATATTTAGTATTGTTCAAGTGTTTTAAATGCACATAGCCCTAAAAATTGTATAGGTATTTTTGAATTTCAACTTTTTATAAAAAAAAATTAATTTCTACAAAAAAAGACAAAAAAAGATAATTTTACAAATAAAAAATTGAATAATTCTTGATTCATTTGTGAAAATTGATATTCAACTAAAAAAGATAATTTTTCAACAAAATGATCGAATATTCAACTGGAATAGTTACATTTTTAGTTGAAAAAAAAATTTCAATTAAAAGAAAAAGGATAAATTTTCAACATAATTGTTAGTCTTAACTAAAATAGTTACATTTTCAGTAAAAAAAAAATTAATTTTCAGACAGAGAAAAAACGAATTTTTAAGAAAATGGCTCATTTATTAACCAAAGAGATGAATTTGCATTTTAGATGATGAATTTTCAACAAAAAAATTAAGTTTTAACAAAAAAGTTTAACTTTCAACCATGTAATTAAATTTTCGTTTGAAAAAAGATTAATTCTGTCACAAAAATGTAGTAATTGATATTTTAATTTGACAACATTTTAATTTTTAATAAAAAACAGTTCAATTCGTCCAAAAAAGATGACTTTTCAACATGAGTTGAATTTTCTGTTAAGAAAGATTTTTTAGTCAAGAGAAAGATAAAATTGCAGACAAAATATTGAATTTTCAAACAAGAAGATCAATTTTCAACCAAGAAAATTAATTTTCTACTAAAAAGAACGTATTTTTGACAAAATACATGAATTTTCAACCAGATTTTCATGTTAAATCGATTAATTTTAACCGGAAATAGAATAGTTAAATTTTCAGTTCAAAAATTAATTCCAAAGAAAAGAAAATGAATTTTCAACAAAATAGTTAAATACAGTAGTATTCAATGAAGATTTGATCAATTTTAAAATCTTTTGAAACATTTTAAACCTTTCAAAATTTCTTAGCATGTCTTGAAATCTTCTGAAACTTCATGAAATCCTATAAATTTCTCTGAATCCCCATAAAATACTTTAAAATAATTTTAAATACTTTGAAAAGTTTCAATTCTCAAATTCTTTAAAATGTTTAGAAATGACTTGAAATCCTGTAAAACCACTCAAAAACTTTAGAAATAATTTAAAATCTTCAGAAATTCCTTAAAATATTTAAAAATACTTTGACCATCCTTATAAGCTTTTTAAATACTTAGGGGTTTCTAGAAATCTTCTGAAACCACGTGAGAACTTTTACTTTTAGCCGGAATCCATCAGAATCCCGTGCAATTCCTTACAGTTAAAAATTCTATAAAATAAAAGGCTTTAAATTTTTAATTGTACAATTCGATGCACTTGAAATGAGAGAAAAATTAATTTAAACGCTGTGAATTTGAAATTGGTAAATTTTATTTTACTGAAATAATTAATTTTCAGATTTAAATAAATAATAGTACATATTGATATTACCTAAGCTCGGGGTCCTACAAATTAAAATTGTTCAATTGTGAAAACATAAATCTAAAAATGTTTTATAATAAGATTTTTGAAATTTAAATTTAAAATTGCACAATATTAGGCTCTTAAATTTGAAAACTTTTTTATTTCAACGCTATGAGTTTGAAATAGGTGGCTTTTTAAATTATGAAATTCATTAATATTCTGTTTGAAATACTGGGCACTGAAATTATTGAAGTTTTCAGCCCTTCTAGCTTTAGGTTTATTTGAAGGTTTATTTTTGAAAGTTTATTTATTTTCACTTGTGAAGTTAACAATTTTTAATTAATTGTGCAACTATCAAGGCTTTTAATTTATTATTCAAAACTATTTAAATTAGAAACTATTCAATTGTGGATGTTTCAATTTCAAATTGACTATTACTTTAAAATTGTAAAATTTTGGAAGATGTGAAATAAAACAAAATTCAACACTATACATTATAAATAACAATTAAAGATGGATTAATTCAGAAAAAATTTGATTTTTTAGTTCAAATTTTTGAAGATTTTGAAAAAAAAATTCGAAGGTTCCTAAAAATGGTGTAAGGTAAAGGTATGGTAAGGTAAAGCTTTATCTGGTTTTGAGGCTTTCACAGGATTTCAGTGGGTTTTAAAGATTTCATTTTTTTTTTGAATTTTGAAAGATATCATAGATTTCAAAATGTTGTACGGGAGTTTACTCGATTTTTGTGGCATTACTAGGGATTTTACAAGATTCAATGAATGTTATAAATTTCAAAGTATTTCAAAGGATTTTAAAGTGTTAAGGGTATATTTTAATAAATTACGAGGAATATAACAAGATTACAAATTTTTTAAAGGTTTTCAAAGAATTTCGTAGGATGTTGAAAAATTTCAAAGGATTTTAAGAAGATATCGATGATATCAGTGATATTTAAAATATTATAAGGGATTCCAACGGATTTCTGGAGAACCTTAGAGATATACGAAGAGAAATGAAATTTAAAGAATTTTTCAAGTGTTTTCTGTGGATTTGAAGGGGTGTAGGAAAATTGACGAATTTTCTAGGAATTTTTAGAGAATCTCAACGACAGATTTGAGGGTTTTCTTGAAGGATTTAAACGGATCTCAAAGCTTTTGGGTATATCTTAACAGATTCGAAAACGTTCCACGATATTTTATGGGAGATGTATATTGTATATCAGATAACAAAATCAGTTAAAACCTCAATATAACATTTGAAAAATTGTAATTTTGTAATAACAGGGAGAATAATTATAATAAAATTCTGCGACAAATAAGCTGAGGAATTATAAATTCATCCAATTTTGCGAAAAGATACTGAACAATAGGCAATAATTTTTATATTTCTAGTTTCATGGATATTTCAAAAATCTGAACGTCATTTAAAACTGTTTTCGCAAGGACAAAACATTTCAGCCCGAATATTTTCTATTCTTTGTAGCAGACAGTAGTATAAACATTATAGAACAAAGTATGTCATCTGAAAAGGTTATCAACATTCATGCTGACATACTTACAGTTCAAAAAAAGATTCGAGAAGAACATATTTTTGTTGCTCCAACCTTATCTCATTCAAGGCTTCACTTATTAAACTTATTATACATATGATTTTCGGAAACTCGAATTTTCCCCTGTAATTAAACCACTACGAAAAAAATTAACCCTATATTTTTTTCGATATACCTGTTTTTAGAACTCGTTTAAGGCTTGAAAGAGGAGCAATTTTCTTTTGCAGCATATACAAGTATTTTTTTTTTTAAATACGGGACAATTTTGTTGTCAAATGGTACAATTCTACGAAGTGAGATTTTCAAAATGCGTAAATTTATGGTTTTAAGAAAACCAAATTTTCAAAGAGTTTATCGTACCACCCCGTAAAATTGCAGGTCAAGGCACATCGAAAATATTTATTCTGCGCTCACCGAATTTCGGTGAACCTAGAAACGGTATTTGGCAAAATTTGATTCCCCATTTGTCCTCTCTTCAAAGATCAGAGTCCGTCCCCTGTTTCACCTAATCCCCTTTCATTTCCTTGAATTAAAAAAATCCCCTTAAATACGGAAAATCCATCATTCTGACCCATTTTTCTATTTTCATTAACAAGCTTCAATTTATTTTTCAAGAATCACAAATAGAAAATTCATACATTAAAAAAGAAGATGCTTTTGAAGAGGTTCTCTTTCATGATACCGAATTCAAGTATTTCCTTAAGGATTTATTTGATAATTTTTTTGATTCGAAGGACATGGACGGTGAAGAAATAGCTAACAGTTCAATTAAGAATTACACTTGAAAGGTAAATCAGTTCTACAGTTGCAAATCAAAAGTTGACTTCTTGAAATTGGAATATTTATAAAATGCCTTTCTGCAGGAAACATACAAAATTCGTAAGCCTTAGATGTTAAAATAGACTGAAATTTATAGAAGCACAATTTTGGAAATCGGAAAAACCGGAAAATGACCAGGAATTTGTTCAGACTGCGAAAAACCTTGAAAGGACAGGGAATTTATTTGCTAACCGGGA
>CAKNYM010046769.1:0-28758 GCA_932195095.1 Andricus curvator | reverse complement strand
TCCCGGTTAGCAAATAAATTCCCTGTCCTTTCAAGGTTTTTCGCAGTTTGAACAAATTCCTGGTCATTTTCCGGTTTTTCCGATTTCCAAAATTGTGCTTCTATAAACTTCAGTCTATTTTAACATCTAAGGTTTACCAATTTTTTATGTTTCCTGAAGAAAGTTATTTGATGAATATTGCAACTTCAAGAAGTCAACTTTTGATTTGCAACTGTAGAACTGATTTACCTTTCAAGTGTAATTCTTAATTGAACTGTTAGCTATTTCTTCACCGTCCATGTCCTTCGAATCAAAAAAATTATCAAATAAATCCTTAAGGAAATACTTGAATTCGGTATCATGAAAGAGAACCTCTTCAAAAGCATCTTCTTTTTTAATGTATGAATTTTCTATTTGTGATTCTTGAAAAATAAATTGAAACTTGTTAATGAAAATAGAAAAATGGGTCAGAATGATGGATTTTCCGTATTTTAGGGGATTTTTTTAATTCAAGGAAATGAAAGGGGATTAGGTGAAACAGGGGACGGACTCTGATCTTTGAAGAGAGCACAAATGGGGAATCAAATTTTGCCAAATACTGTTTCTAGGTTCACCGAAATTCGGTGAGAGCAGAATAAATTTTTTTGGATGTGCCTTGACCTGCAATTTTACGGGGTGGGAGGATAAACTCTGTGAAAATTAGGTTTTCTTAAAACCATAAATTTACGCATTTTAAAAATCTCACTTCGTAGAATTGTACCATTTGACAACAAAATTATCCCGTATTTTTTATTTGTTCAAAAAAAAAATAATACTTGTATATGCTGCAAAAGACAATTGCTCCTCTTTCAAGCCTTAAACGAATTCTAAAAACAGGTATATCGAAAAAAATAGGGGGCTAAATTTTTTTCGTAGGGGTGTAATTACAGGGGAAAATTCGAGTTTCCGAAAATCATAGGTATAATAAGTTTGATAAGTGAAGCCTTGAATGAGATAAGGTTGGAACAACAAAAATATGTTCTTCTCGAATCTTTTTTTGAACTGTAAGAATGTCAGCATGAATGTGGATAACCTTTTCAGATGACATACTTTGTTCTATAATGTTTATACTACTGTCTACTACACAGAATATAAAATATTAGGGCTGAAATTTTTTGTAATCACGAAAACAGTTTTAAATGACGTTCAGATTTTTGAAATATCCATGAAACTAGAAATATAAAAATTATTGCCTATATTTCAGTATCTTTTCGTAAAATTGGATGAATATATAATTCCTCAGCTTATTTGTCGCAGAATTTTAACATAATTCTTCTCACTGTTATTACAACATTACAATTTTTCAAATGTTATATTGAGGGTTTAACTGCTTTTGTTATCTGATATTCAATATACAACTCCCATAAAATATCATGGAACGTTTTCGAATCTGTTAAGATATACCCAAAAGCTTTGAAATCTGTTTAAATCCTTCTAGAAAACCCTAGAATCTGTCGTTAGGATTCTCTAAAAATTCCTAGAAAATTCGTCAATTTTCCTACATCCCTTCAAATCCATAGAAATCACTTAAGAATTCTTAAAATTTCATTCCTCTTCGTATATTTCTAAAGTTCTCCAGAAATCTGTTGGAATCCCTTATAATCTTTTATATGTCGCTGATATCATCGATATCTTCTTAAAATTCTTCGAAATTTTTCGAAATTTTTCGAAATCCTACGAAATTCTTTGAAAACCTTTCAAAAATTTGTAATCTTGTTATATTCCTCGGAATCTTTAAAATATACCCTTAACGCTTTGAAATCCTTTGAAATACTTTGAAATTTATAACATCCATTAAATCTTGTAAAATCCCTAGTAATCCCACAAAAATCGAGTAAAATCCCGTACAACATATTGAAATCTATGATATTTTCAAAAAAAAAAAAAAAAAAAAAAATTAAATCTTTGAAACCCACTGAAATCCCGTGAAATCCTCAAAATCAGATAAAGCTTTACCTTACCATACCTTTACCTTACACAATTTTTAGAAACATTCTAATTTTTTTTTCGAAATCTTCAAAAATCTAAACTAAAAAATCGATTTTTTCTGAATTAATCTATCTTCGATTGTTATTTATAATGTATAATGTTGAATTTTGTTTCATTTTACATCTTTCAAAATTTTACAATTTTAAAGTAATAGTTAATTTGAAATTGAAACATCCAAATTTGTATAGTTTCTAATTGAAATTGTTTTGAATATTAAATTCAAAGCCTTAGTAGTTCCACAATTAATTGAAAATTGTAAACTTCACAAGTGAAAGCTAGAAGGGCTGCAAAACTTCAATAATTTCAGTGCTCTGTATTTCAAACAGGAAATTAATGAATTTCATCATTAAAAAAGCTACCTATTTCAAACTCATAGCGTTGAAATTAAAAAGTTTTCAAATTGAACAGCCTAATATTGTACAATTTTAAATTTAGGTATAAAATTTAAATTGCAAAACCTTATGATAAAACATTTTCAGATTTATGTTTTCCAAATTGAACAATTTCAATTTTATGGATCCCGAGCTTAGGTAATTTCAATACTTTTATTTATCGAAATCTGAAAATTAATGAATTGAATAAAATAAAATTGACCAATTTCAAACTCAAAGCGATTAAATTAATTTTTTTTTATTTCAAATGCATGGAATTGTACAATGAAAAATTTAAAGCCTTTTATTTTATAAAATTTTTAACTTGAAGGAATTGAACGGGATTCTGATGGATTTCAGCTAAAAGTAAAAGTTCTCCAGTAGTTTCAAGAGATTTCTAGAAACCCCAAAGTATTTAAAAAGCTTTGAAGAATGGTCAAAGTATTTTAGAATATTTCAAGGAATTTCTAAAGATGTGAAGTTATTTCTAAAGTTCTTGAGTGGTTTTACAGGATTTCAAGTAATTTCTAAACATTTTAAGGAATTTCAGAGGATTCACAGAAACTGAAAAATATTTTGGAAGATTTTAATGGGACACTAAGGGTTTCAAGTAATTTAAACAGGTTCAAAATTCATGAGGAATTTCAAATTATTTCAAATGATTTGAAAAAAATGTATGAGATTTTACGAGCCTTCAAAATTGTTCAATTCATTAAGACGGGTTTAAAAATTTATTGAAGCTTTTCAAAGTATTCAAAATTATTTCAAGGGATTTGCTGAAGTTTCAGGGAAATTTAAAGGATTTCATGAACTTTCAGAAGATTTCAAGACATGTTAAGAAATTTTGAAAGGTTTAAAATGTTTCAAAAGATTTTAAAAGTGATCAAATCTTCATTGAATACTACTGTATTTAACTATTTTGTTGAAAATTCATTTTCTTTTGTTTAGAATTAATTTTTGAACGGAAAATTTAACTATTCTATTTCCGGTTAGAATTAATCGATTTAAGATGAAAATCTGGTTGAAAATTCATGTATTTTGTCAAAAATACGTTCTTTTTGGTAGAAAATTAATTTTCTTGGTTGAAAATTTATCTTTTTGCTTGAAAATTCAATATTTTGTCTGCAATTTTATCTTTCTCTTGACTAAAAAATCTTTCTAAACTGAAAATTCAACTCATGTTGAAAAGTCGTCTTTTTTGGATGAATTCATCTGGTTTTGATTAAAAATTAAAATCTTTTCTGATTAAAATATCAATTACTACATTTTTGTGTCAGAATTCATCTTTTTTGAAACGAAAATTTAATTACTTGTTTGAAAGTTAAACTCTTTTGTTCAAACTTAATTTTTGTTGGTTGAAAATTCATGATTTAAAATTCAAATTCATCTTGTTGGTTAATAAATGAGCTAATTTGTTGAAAATTCGTTTTTTCTTTGTCTGAAAATTAACTTTTTTAACTGAAAATGTTCCCCTTAAAAATTCCGCGTTAACGCTTCAACTATTTTGTTGAAAATTTGTTCTCTTTTTTTAATTATAAATTTTTTTTTCAACTAAAAGTGCAACTATTCCAGTTAAATATTCCATCATTTTTGTTGAAAAATGACCTTTTCTAGTTGCATATCAATTTTTTTAAATGAATCTTAAACTATTAAATTTTTTGTTTGCAAAATTATCTCTTTTAGTTGAAAAATTTGTCATTTTTTGCTTTAAAATTCTTACAATTTTAAATGTTTTATGTAGAAACAGTATTTAATTTTGAACTCCCTGAAGTAAAACTATTTCAAATTAGTTGGAACAGCATATTAGTAATAAGGTAAACATTCCAGTAAACGTGATATCAACTTTCTTGATTTTTTTTTCTGATTTAAATTAATTGCAAATTCTGTTGATATTATAAAATGCTAAAAATGAATGAGTTATGTTATTAAATGCTATTTTTTAAATATTTCTGTACAATATATTAGAATTCATAAGCAAGTTTCAATAATATTGGCAGTGTCATGATTAGTGGTAAGTCTACTTTAAATTGTACATGATTATTTTGTTTTTAAAATTAAAAAGTGAAAATTTTTCGGTTTTTGATTTGGATGATTCGAAACCAGAAGAGGTTTTCTTCAGGTGTGCTGTATTATTTTTTATCGAATCACGTGGTGTTTTTGTGAGGGCACAAGTGAAAGGAATCATTCAATAAGGGGAATTTGATTAGATGTGTGAATAATTCTTATTTTTCATTTTTCGAGCAATAATTATAACAATATCAAATATTTTCACTAATTAAATTAGTAATTTTCTACTAATATTTATTAGCTTACTTTTCTCTACTTAAATTAGTAGAATTTCCCTAAAAATTAGTGAAATTTCATTGATTTTAATTCTCGTAAACACTAATATGAAATTATGTATTCAAACGAGCATTTTTTAATCAATGTAGCATTTTTCGAATAATAAAACAATACACCTCTACAATATTCAAGCCTATAAAAGCATATTTCTTAATATTTTTCAGGTACATTAAATTATTTAAGGAAACTTTTTATTATTTTTACATTATTCGATATTGCAGGTTTCAAAAATGGAAAACTTGATGAACTTGTTTTTAAAAATTTTTGTAATCAGTTCAAGCACAGATTTTTTTATGCTTGTATAACCATGAATATTGAATTGTCATGCTGATACAGTTTCACATTTCCTTCTACTGGTATCTTTATGAATGTTGAATGTTTAAATCGAATTACATACACTGGAAAAAAAAGTTTTTCAATTTTTTGCAATATTTCTTTTTCGAAACGAATAACAATAAACACAAAAAATATTTCCTGTTTTTCTCTTCTACTTCGTATTTGTATCATAAAAACATCAAACTTCAGACAGATTTCGATACTTCATAATTTTATTAATTAACTTTATTTCAATTAATTCAATTAATTTCTTTTAATCGCCCTGAGTTGCCTGAAAGAATCTCCGTTTTTTAAATAATTAGTTAAAGCAATAATAAATTATAACCACCTATTATCTATACAGATATCTAATTAAAAGTATAATTTTAACCTCATAAGATAAAAAAGTTAATGACTAATTTATTTTTTATTCCAAAGGTTCTCTTTATCAAAGCAACGCTGATTACACTCACTCGTATTGGCCCTAAATTGAAATTCGAATAAGTTTTAGAGATATTTAGAAAATTTTGAAAGAATACAAAAATAAGTTCATTTAAAACAAAATCGAAAAAAATATTAAGAAGCATATTAGGAATTTTTAAAAGTTTCAAGAAAATAAAAAAATTTTCTAAGATTTCTCGAAAAATTTTTAATGATTTTTCATTTTACAACATGTATTTTAGGAGAATATTTCAAAATATTTCAAAACATTCCAGAAGATTTCCAAAAGATTGACAAAATAATCAGAAAATAATCTGGAAAATTTGAAGGCAATTTTGTTAATTTTGCAGAATTTTTTAATAATTTTATGAAAATTTCGAACCATTGATTTAAAATTTAAAATATTTGAAAATATTTTAATACATTACAAAAGATTTGTAAAATTGTCAGAAATGAATACCAAAAATTTTGAAACAATGTAAGGAATAATTCGAATCAGTTTGGAAGATACTTGGGAATTTTTGGAATTTCGAAAAAATCAAAAATATTTTATAACTTTAAATGATTTCCAAAAATTTATAAAATATTCTTTAATTTTTTTCCGAGCGTTAAAAAGTCTTGAATATCTTATAAAGTACACAAATTTTTCCTGAAATTTAATAAAATTCTTCAAAATAAACAAAAATTTTGAAATCTTTACAAATCTGTTTCAATTTTCTTAAGAAACCTAGGGAAATTATATTTATATAACGTTGAAGCAAATAAAGAAAATTGAAACATGAATAGTCATTCGAAATTTTTATTTTGTATTGAAAATTATTTTTGCCTTCAAATTATAATTTGCCTATAATTTTTTTTTTCTGAACTGAAAAATATTTTTTGGTTTGAAAATCAACAATTTTGATGAAAGTTCGCCTTCTTGGTTTAAAAATTCATCTCTTTTGGTAGAAATTTCATCTCTTTTTTATTAAATTTCAAATGTTTGGTTTAAAATTAAAATCTTTTTTTTGTGGATTATTTTTTTAATCTAAAATTAAAACAATTTTTTTTTTATTATCAAATGTTATCTTTTTTAGTGAGAATTTATCTTTTTTGGTTAAAAATCCAATTACTTGGATACAAGTTAAACTGCTTTCTTAAAAATTCACTTGTTTCGTTAAAGATTCTTTATTTTAGTTGCAAATGTGCCTTTTATGGTAGAAAACTAATCTTATGAATAGAAAATTAATTTATTTGGTTGAAAATCCAATGACTGAGTTGAAAATTAACTTTTTGGTAAAAATTCATATTTTCGAGTTAAATTTTTTTTTTCGTAGAAAATTCGTCTTTTTTGGAAAATATTTAATGTCTTTTGGTTAAAAATACAGTTGGTTGAAAATTATCTTTTTGGTTGGGGATTTCAATATATTGTTAAAAATGTCTTTTTTGGATTAATTGAACTGTTTTTTAGGCCGTTTTTTCAATTTTGCAGAATTATTAACAAATTTTAGCAAAAATTTCAATAATTGAAAAACATATTTAGAAAATTTTAAAAAATTCCACAAATAATTTTGAACTTGAAAAGATTTCAAAAAACTTGAAACAAAATTAAGGTTTTTGAAGATTTTTAAGTACAATTTTGAAGTTTTTTCAAATATCTAAAGTGTTTCTTCATTTTGAAAAATGAATTTAATGAGAACGATCAAAAATATTTTAAAACATTGCAAAATTTTTCCAAACTTGTGAAAAATGAATCCCGATGATTTTAAGACAATTTCAGGAATAATTCGAGTCAGGTAAAAAGATATTCAGGAATTTTAGATGGTTTTTTGGTATTTGAAATATTGTACAACTTTGAAAGATTTCCGAAAATTTATCAAATATTTTTTAATGTTTTCGAAGCAAAAAAACAGTCCTAAATGTTTTAAACTCTTTTTCTTCAAATTATGTAAGATCCTGTAAAATTAAAAAAAACTCCTTCCAAATTTTTTAGATACTTATTTATGTAACCTTAAAGCAAATAAACCTAAGAAAATTCTTTTTGTATTACAAATTATTTTTTTCTTCAAATTATAATCTGTCTGAAATTTTTTTTCTTGATAAGTCGTCTTTTTTGTTTGAAAATTCATATTTTTTTTTTGTAAAAATTTCATCTTTTTTTATTAAAATTGCAACTGCTTGGTTTAAAATTACAATCTTTTCTGGCTGAGGATACAACTATTATATTTCTCATTGAGAATTCATCTTTTTTTATTGACAATTTAACTACTTGGGTAAAAGTTAAACTACTTTGTTAAAGATTTACTTGTTTGATTGAAGATTCATCATTTTAGTTTAAAATTGATGTCTTTGGTTCGAAGTGTAACTATTTTGTTGAAAATTTACTTTTGTATGAATTTAAGAGTTTTTCATTCAAAAGAAAATTATTTTTGAATTTAAATAGCAACTATTAAATTTTTTTTTGAAAATTCGTCTTTTTCGATTTAAAATTAACTTTTTTGTTGAAAATGTATGTTTTTGGGTCAAAAATTAAACTACAGTGAAATTTCGACAATACGAAGTGGTTCGGGACCGAAAAAAACTTCGAATTATCGAAAATTCGTATTATAGAGGTTCCTATCTAGTATTTTTTGGTTAAAAATACAACTGGTTTAAAACAATCTTTTTGTGTGGAGGATTCAACTATTTTGTTGAATAATATTCTAAGTTGAATAACAATTTTAACTTCAGATAAAAATTAAAACAAAAAAAAATTAAAAGTCGCATAATTTTATAATTGCAGGTGCTAGGAATTCAAATTTTCAGAAATAAATATATGAATTTAAGTTAAAAGTCTTAACAGTCAGATTTATGTTTAAAGTGTTAAAAATGAAGTAATATAAATTTTAAATGGTTTCAATAAACAAATTTAAATTGAAAGTATTTTTTTTATACCACGTCTTACCAGGTTTTACAATTTTAAAGTAATAATCAATTTCAAATTTAAACATCCAAAATTGTAAAGTCACTAATTTAAATAGTATTGAATATTAAATTAGTAGCCTTAATAAATGCACAATTATTAAAAAATTGTGAACTTTCCAAGTGAAAGCTAGAAGGGCTAGAAGGCTAAAAAAAACTTCAATAATGTCAGTGCTCAGTATTTCAAACGGAAAATTAATGAATTTAATAATTTAAAAAGTGCAAATTTCAAACTCAGAGCGTTTGAATTAAATAGTTTTCAATTTAAAGAGTTTAATATTGTACAATTAAAATTTGAGTGTAAAATTTAAATTTCAATACCTTATGATGAAATATTTTCAAAATTGAAAAATTTTAATTTTTAGCCCCCGAGCCCGTTGCAAAGTCAAAGCGTATAAATTGAAACTTTTTTTATTTGAAGTGCGTGGAATTGTACAATTTGAAATTTAAATTCTTTTATTTTATACAATTTTTATTTGTAAAGAATTGCACGGGATTTTGACGGATTTCAGCTAAAAGTAAAAGTTTTCAAGTGGTTTCGAAATATTTCAACGGATTACAAAAGATTTCTAGAAACCCTAAAGAATTCAAAAACATTTTAAGGGTTGTCGAAGTATTTCAAAATATTTCAAGGAATTTTAAAAGATTTTATGTTATTTCTGAAGTTTTTGAGGGGTTTCACAGGATTTGAAGTGATTTTTAAACATTTGAAGGAATTTCAGAGGATTTATAGAAACTGAAAAATATATTTTAAAAGATTTCGGTAGGAAAGTAAGGGTTTCGAGTAATTTCAACAGATTCCAAATTTATGAGGTTTCACGAGCTTTCAAAATTTTTCAGTTGATAAGGCGGATTTAAAAATTTGTTGAAGTTTTTCGAAGTATTTGAAATTATTTTAAGTGATTTGATGAAGTTTCAGAAAAATTTATAGGATTTCATGAACTTTCAGTATATTTCAGGACATGCTAAGAAATTTTGAAAGTTTTAAAAGATTTTAAAAGTATCAAATCATCATTGAATACTACTGCATTTCGCTATTTTGTTGAAAATTCAATTTTTTTTTGGTTTGGAACTAACTTCTTCTTTTTTAGATTTTTTTTACAGATTTATAGAGCTCTATAAACTCTTAAAAGTACTTTCTCATTTTTTTGAAATAATAAATTTAATTTTTGAGAACGTATTTTTACCATCCTGAAATTCTTTTTGCATTGGTTTGAGAGTGGTCGTAGGATATTCGCGCACCAAACAAAAGATAAAACCAGACGTCAGAGTATGTTTAATACAGCTTAGATCAAGGTATAAATGAGGAAAAAGATAAATAGATTTTAAAAAAAGGGTCTAGCGATTTTTTTCTTTTTGATCCTGAAAAAGTTGTAATGCATGCCAGAAATGAAAACCAGAAACAGAATAATAAAATTTGTTAACGAAAATATTACTCTGGCAAACGGATTATAATTTAGGCAATAATTTTTTGAAATATTCCTGTGTATAAATATAGCATATATTACAATTATTCAAGAATTCAGAAATCATTGTCATAACATAGTTTTAAAAAAGTTTGCGTTATTTTTCCCTATAATTTCCCAAAACAAATGTAATAAAAAATCAAAAACATTTTTTTAAAGGTTCTACTTTTTGATTATGGAGTTCGGTTTGAGAAACAGCGTTTGAAAAATTTCATCCTCACAAAAATATGTAAGTGAAATAAATAAATTACAAATAGAAACAATAATTTTTAAATAATTTTTATTGATGAACAATGAAGATGATTAATATTTTAATTGAGTCACCAATTATATTTTCAATGATATGATAGATAAATGAACATAGTTTAAAAATAAATAATATTTTCAGTTGTACTGAAATTATAACATTTAGGTACAATATTATAACAATCTGAGTTGCGTCTACAATAAAATCTTCATTCAAATAAAAATTATAACGAAAAAGTTAATTATTTATGGAAACTCTCACCTCAAATTACAAATGGTGAATTGAAAGAAATAATTAGGAAGAACAATTTGAATAAATATTTGGAACAGGTTATAACGAAGAAAATTTGTTTGATAATTTTATGTTTTTGTTAAAGAAATTCAATTTAGAAATGCATTATTTGGGCATTTGTAGACGGAAAAATTCGTTTTTTCGATGTCAGTCCTTTTAATTGGAAAGTTCATGATAATTTTATCAACATTCATAGTGTGGAAGAAAAAGTTAATTATACTCTATATTCTAGCTGCGACCTTATTAAAAGAATGAAAGTAATAAGAAACTAAAACAAATGCCCAAATAATGTATTTGTTTAATAAATTTATCTAAAGAAGACATACAATTATTTAACTAATTACGAATTTTTCTGAAATTATCGTGAATTTTCCAACTAAAAGGACTGGAATTGAAAAATACTAATTTTTCCGCCGACAAATACCCGAATAATGCATTTGTTTATAAAATTTGTTCAATAAAATCAAAAAATTCATTAACAAATTTTTAATTTTGCTGAAATTATCATGAGGTTCCTAATTTTGAAGAATTTACATAGAAAGAGGCTCATTTTTCTGCCGACAAATGCCTGAATAATGCATTTGTTTCTTAAATTTGTTTATAATATTAACAAGAATAATCATATGAGAAATTTCCTTTATTATAATATTTTTTCCATTCAAAATGCTTGCAATATAACTTAAAAAACGTAAAATTATTGAAATTGATAGAAAACATATTTTCAACAAATAATTTGTTGAACAAAATTTCTGTTTTGTTTCTTGTATCATGATGGAATATTTTTACATAATGTAAATCTATGAAACGTAGGCGATTACAACAATTTTTTTATTATCAACGAGCAACGGGATCGTCAAATAGAAAAAAGTGCTTTTTTTTCGTCAAATTTGTTTATTTATAAAAAAATTGTAAAACTAAATAAAAAATTAGACCTGACAGCTTTTTATGAAATTTTAGCAGATTAAAAAAAAATTTCGTCAAAATCGGTTAATATCTGTGGGCTGTAGGTTATTTTGAACCAAAAAAGTCATTTTTTCCCCACTGTGCATCGGCCATAAGGGATCTTTTCATGCGAACGCCCACATATCATGTGATATGAAATTTGAGATATTTTAAGTGATTGAATAAATTTTTTTTCTAAAAATAGTAAAATTCCCGGTTAACAAATAAATTCAGTCATTTCGCGTTTTTTCAGGGTCTCAGCAAATTCTCGGTCATTTTTCGATTATTCCGATTTCCAAAATTGTGGTTCTTCAAACTACAGCCTACTTTGACAACTAATGCTTACTTTCTCCCTCTTTTTTCAATTGGTTATTTTTGTCTCTAATGAGCCGAAAAGTGAGGTGGTCTAGAAATCTATTTTTTAATTTTGAATCTTTTTCATGCTCATTTTGCATAAAATTATTCATGATAAAATGGATTTCTGTTCTATCTTAATTTTAAAATTGTTAAATAGAGACACTAAACAAAAGATTCGTTCCAATTTGTAGGGTTTTGTTCATGAATATTTTCTGATTTCTTTTAATTGAGTCTGAATAATTTTAACTCAATTTCTTGAAAGAAATCTTTTTATTAAAAAATTTGTTTGTAATAAGTTTGCACTAAATATAGCAATTTTAGAAATATATATGAAATATTTTTGGATTATTTCTTTTTCCTATTTGTGAAATTGTAATAATCTAATTGAATTGGATTGAATTACCCAAAAAGACTTTTTCATGTTTTCTAGAGAAAGGAATTTTATCAATATTCCAGTTTCAAGAAGTCGATGTCCTTCAATTGAACAAAATTATCAAATAAATCGTTCAGGAAATACTTTAAATCGGTATCGTAGAAGAAAATCTCTTCGAAAGCATCTTATCTTTTTATGTATAAACATTCTATTTATGATTCTTGAAAAATGAATCGAAACTTGTTAACGAAAATGGAAAAATGGGTCAGAATTCTCGATTTTCGGTATATTAGGGGATTTGTTTAATTCAAGGAAGAAAAAGGGGATTATGTAAAAAAGAGGATGGATTGTGATCCTTGAAAAGAGCACAAATAGGGAATAACTTTTTGTCAAAGGCCGTTTCTGGGTTCACCGAAATTCAGTGAGCGTGGACCAAATATTTTCAATGTGCCTTAACAGTTGGTCATAAACATAAAGGTATCTACAATTTTACGGAGTGGTACTATAAACTGTTTAAAAGTTAGGTTTCTCAAAACCGCAAATTCAGGCATTTTAAAAATCTCGTTCCGTAAAATTGTATCATTTGGCAACAAAATTATCCCGTAATTTTTCTTTTTTGAACAAAAATAATAATTGTATAATATATATGCTTAAAAAAACAATTGCTCCTCTTTCAAGTCTTCAACGAGTTCTAAAAATAGTTATATCGAGAGAAAAAATATGGGACAAATTTTTTTTCTATGTATATACACGGGGAAATTCGAGTTTCGTAAAATCAGGTGTATTATGGTTCAGTAAGTGAAGCCTTGAATGAAATAAGGTTGGATCAACAAAAATATGTTCTTCTCGAATCTTTTTTTAAACTGTAAGAATGAGAGCATAAAATGTTGAAATGCCTTGTCATGATAAAAACAGTTTCAAATGACATTCAGATTATTGAAATATCCATGGGACTAGAAATATGAAAATTATCGCCAATTTTTCAGTATTTTTTTTTACAAAATTGGATAAATTTATCATTCCTCGGCTCATTCGTCACAAATTTTTATTATAATTCTTCTCCCTGTTATTATAACATTACAATTTTTTACATAATACATCGAGGGTTTAACTGCTTCTGTTATCTGATATATAATATACATCTGTCATGAAATCTTGTGAAATGCTTTCGAATGTTTTAAGATATACCCAAAAGATTCGAAATCCGTTGAAATCCTTGAGGAAAACCCTAAAATCTGTGGTTGAGATTCTCTAAAAATTCCTGAAGAATCCATCAATCATTTCACATCCCTTAAAATCCATAGAAATCCCTAAAAAAATTCTTGAAAATTCATTTTTTTCATATGTTCCCTAAAGTTCTCCAGAAATCCGTTAGTCACTTGTAATATTTCAAATATCACTGATATCCTGGAAATCTTTTTAAAACCCTTGGAAATTTTCTGAAATTCTACGAAATTATTCTTTGTAAATCTTTAAAAAAAATTTTATCTCGTTATATTCGTAGGAATTTTTTAGAAATATATCATGAACCCTTCGAAATCATCTAAAATGCCCCGAAATTTATAACATTACTTAAATCTTGTAAAATCCTTAGTAATCCCACAAAAATCGAATAAAATCCCGTCAAACATCTTGAAATCTATAATATCTTTTAAAATTCCTTAAAAAGAATGAAATCTTCCAACGCCCACTAAAATCCCGTGAAATCCTCAAAATCAGATAAAGCCTTTTAGATTCCCTGGAAATCTGCAATATTTTTTTTTTCTTAACATCATTTAAAATACCCTGAATGTTTTGAAATCCCTGGAAATGGTTGACATCTGTTGAAATTCTCTGAAATCCCTGGTAAACTATCCATTTTTTTAATCTTATAGAATCTTTTCACTTTTTTTGAAATCCATTGAATCCCTCAAATATTTTAAGTTTCATGAAATTTTCTAAATTTATGTAACCTTACGAAATAATTTGAAATTCCTTTAAAGGTTTTTAATCTCTTACATTCTTCTATAATTAGGGTAACCGTTTCAATTCCTTGAAATCCTTCGAAATATTTCAAGTTCTGTAAAATCTTCCGCGATTCTTGAAAAGTGATTATAATACTTTTTTGAGTTCCTTTCATATTCTTTAAAATTACTGTAAGCCTTTGAAATCTTTTCAAATTACTCAAAACTCCTTTGGAAGATTTGGAGATCTTGGAAATAGCTTGAAGTCTTTTCAAATAATTTACCTCAAAAATTCTTTATAACATTATAAGTTTAAAATCTTTCATTTAAAAGTCAGTAAATTTTAACGTTATAGACTCTTATTTTTGATACATTATTACGTAATTTATGGATGGCCCCTTAGTAATTTTCTTATAATCTTTACTGGCTCATTTTTCTCTAAAAGGATTAGTCGAATTTCACTAATTTAGATCTAGAGACTAAATTAAAAAAAAAGACTTTTATTTGATTTAAACAAATAATTTGCTTCTTTTAAAATAATGAGATTGAATCAATTATTTTTGAAATTTTAACTAAAAATCTCTATTCTTTAAATAAAACAAATAATATGAAACATATCATTTCTTAAATTCTAATGAGGGAAAATTTGTTATTTGAAATCAGAGCGTCTGTAAAGTCTGGGAATGATAAGAAAAAGCACTTTTCATACACGTGTTTCCAACTAAAGGTAAATGAACAGCTTCCTCGTTTTGAAGGCTACTGTCCCAAAAATCTCAGTATATAAATCGTCGGCAATCGGCATTCCGGTGTCAGTAGCAGAAGTAGAATTTCTGATTTTCCTGGTATATTTTTGTGCGCGAACATAATGAAGTTTTTGAGCCTTGCTTTGGTGGCACTTTCCGTCGGTGGGTGTGAGTAAAAAAATTTAACTAATTAAACAAAAGAGTATTGACCAACCTATCAAAAATGTTAAAATTCACCACTATTCACCACTTCACCCTTTGCCCCACTTCCTAAACTTCTCCAATACTTCTCCCTCTCCTCGCTAACCCAAAGAACACTCCCCTATCCCTACATCCCTTCCCCAGCCCTCACTTTCCCTTCTAAACTCATCTTTATGTCTCATAATTTCTCCTACTTCTCCTCACTTACACTCACTTCCCCTACTTCCCTTCCCTAATTTCCCCTCACTTAGACTACTTCCCCTACCCTAATTTGGCATAATTTTTCCTCACTTACCCATTCCTGACTTCCCCTGACTTTTTACTAAGTGATATAGTCATTCATGCAAATTAGCAAACATAATTGTTTAAACATTTTATTATTTATTATAACAATCTTCTCTTAGAGTAATGCTAGAATGTTGCGCGTTTTTCCGCGAGTGTTAAATTTTCTTTGACTTTTTAGTTAGGAACAAATAATAAATATTAATATTGAGACCGAATCCATTTCAAATCAGGCAGATTCTACACTTGAAGTCGCAGAATCTATTGGGGACAGAATATGTTGTTTTTTAAGGGGATTAGGCGATACGTACTCTCACGATTTGTGAAAACAACATTTTGTACGAAGTTATGCGCATTTGAATTTTTTGCTTTGTTAAAAAAAAAAAAAAACAATTTTTCCTTTAAGCTTGTATAACTTTTGACCTGATTGAGATATTTACGATTTCTTTTCAGATTTTAGTAGAGTTTAATGCCTCCTTTTGAAGTCCACGAGAAAATTACGAGAAAGTTTCAAAATTAACAAAATAGTGATGGTTTTTCTGAAAAAGTAAAAGTCGATTTTCTCAAAAAACCCGCACTTATATTGTTTTGCTAATTTTTTGTTTAATTTGTACTATCATAAGGAAAATACTTTATGAGTTTGATGCGGGCTAAATAACTTTTGTGGCCGGGAGAATTTTTTTTCATAAAATCGAATTTTCGCATTTTTCTTGCAAACAAAAGATACGAAAAAAATGTTAGAAAAATGTTGTTCATCGTTAAAAAAGTTCTAAAAAAGCTCTTTCCATGATATCTTGCACCGTTTCCGAAGAAATTTAAAAAATTAAATTTTCATCAAGAAAAAAATTCTTTTGTCCAAAAAACTGGTTTAGCCCCCATAAAACTCATAGAATATATTTTTTATATGAATAAAAATTTGTTAAAACATAAAAAAGTTGGGGTTGCCCCCTTGCACAGAAATTGCCCATATGTTTCTAGTTTTTCCACTTGTTTTTCAAATTTTATATATAAATGAACAAATGAAATTCGAAAATGTTAGAATTGGCTGCGCTGCTGCAACTGCAGTTTCCGAAAGAAATATTGAATTTTTTTATTTTTCTCGGAAATGGTACAAGATATCATAAATGTGTAATGGAACTTTTTGTAGAACTTCTTGAACTGTGCCAATTATTTTCTTTACATTTTTTGTATATGTTGTCTGCAAAAAAATGCAAAAATTCAAATTTATGAAAAAAAATCTCCTGGTCACAAAAGTTATTTAGCCCGCATGAAACTCACAAGGTATTTTCCTTGTGATAGAACAAATTTAAAACAAAATTGACAAAAAATATAAGTGGGGTTTTTTCAGAAAATCGACTTTTAATATTTTTAGATTCTACGAGAATCATAAATCGCAAAAATACGTATCGCCCAATTTTCTCTAAAAAAAAAAACATATTTTGTCCCTGAGAGATTCTGCGACTTCAAGTGTAGAACCTGCCTGATTTGAAATGGATTCGGTCTTAATATTAATTTAAACAAAAAAGTACTCAGTAACTACTTCAAGAAAAATTTATATTCAATATGACACACCTAGAAAATCTGAAGAATACTTAAAATACCGGTTTTATTTAAAAAAAAATATATATTCACGAAAAAGAAAGTGATTTTATTAAACTGATTTTCTCTAATCTTTATTTAGTATTTATTCATCACTGAAAAACCAAAGCAAAGTTAAAAATTTCAGGAAAAACCGAAACTTTCTAGCAATTATCTAAGAGAAAATAGTCATGAACAATAATAAATAGTTTAAAATATTATGTTTGCTAGTTTGCATTGATTATTAACTTGCTTTAAGTGAAAAGTTGACAAAAAGTGTAAAATTTCACAATAAAACGCAACTATTTAGCATTGTTCAAAGAAAATATTATTAAAAATAAAAATGATTCATTTAAACAATGTTTTGTTAACTTCAATTGGTTATTACCTCACTGTAATTAAAAAATCGACCATAAGCGGAAAATTTTAGACAAAGCTGCAATTATAAATAATAATAATAAATGGTTTGAACAATTATTTCTGGTTTATTTAATTGATTATTGCTTTGTTCTAACTGAAAAGTTGATAATAGTTCGTAAAATTCGGAAAAAACCGCGACTCTCTAAGATATATGTAAACATCTAATGATGAGTCAAAAGTAGTATTTTATGTATGGAAAGAAAACTTTCATGAGAAAAAAAACTGAAAAAATCATAATTAATGCCAAAAACTTCATGGGGCTTGCGGAACCTCTAAGTATCATTTTTTTTCTTTTATTCAAACAAAATATTGGGGCGCTATACATGATATTATCTAATTGAAATAAAAAAGTTGGAAGTCTGAATATAGCGCTAATTAAATAGGAATCATTTTGATAGAGTTTTGAAATTTATTATTGCACTGAAAAAAATGGTTCAACTGTCCCAGCTAGAAGTTTAGCTGGATTTCGTCTTCTAAGAAAATATAGCTGTATTACCTAAATTTCTAGCTGTGTTACCTAAATATCTAACTGTCTTAGCTGAATCTAACCATATAGAAATTATCTAGATACATCAGCTAAATAATTTATAAATGGCAAAATTAGATAAAAAAAACTAGATATTTAGGAAACACAGCTATATTTTCTTAGAAGACGAAATCTAGCTAAACGTCAAGCTGGGACAGCTAAACCATTTTTTTCAGTGTGATTTCAAACCTTCCTTTAAAATTATAGAGATTATTAAGGCCTAATTGAAATGAAAATAAGTGGAATTAATCAGTTAATATTAAGACTGGTTTTTGAATTTGTATACTTTCCAAAAACTTGGATGCCAATTTATGTAATTTTTTCTGCTTTTCTTACTAACCCAAAAATTTCCAGTGACGTTCCAATGTTGTATGATATTTGAAACTCACGAAGTCACATATCTAGTTCAAAGATATGAAAATCCATGAACCGGGCGTACAGTTGGTTGTTTCTAAAACAGATATTACTTTAATATTATTATATATTTTAATTTTGTTGATTGGATTTTTCAGTATTTTGCCAATAAAACTGTAAATTTTTTACGTTTCATACAATAATTTATATGTTAAAAATTTCAAGGTTTGTCGAAATCGGCGCAATCCCCGACCCCAATGTTTAACCAAGAGCAAGTAGAATCTCAACTGAAAACTATGTTTAATTTGACGCCGAATCAATTGAAGACAGAATGTCAAGTTGACTTCCAAAAGAAGTTGCCCGACATTGAAAAAGCTCTTGAAACAGTTCAAACACTTGGCGAACAATTAGCGGCACAAGTAGTGAAGCCAGGCGAAAATACTACTGCTGACCAACGAAAAACGCTTCATAATAATTGTAAGAACAGTCCGGAAATGACGAAAGCAAGAAGGGATGTCGCCAAAACAGCGCTATCATGCGCCAGCGATGCAAGACTTGACGAAGTTATGGTTTACTCTAACGCTCACAGCTGCTGAAACTTGTGCGAAATTAAGCACTGTAAGTTCCTTTAATGTTTTATATTATTTCGGTGTCACAGTTTTGGTAACAGTATTTTTTGCTGTGTGATTCAAACAATTAATCGTTTAACAAATGATAATCGAACAGCTAAAACAAATAAACAATACAAAAATCGATAAGAAAATGAATCAACTGAAGTGCGGAAATTTTATACAGCAAATTTAGCTGAGGAGCGCAGCTCGGCTCTCACATGCGGAGAACCCTTGTTGGACCAGCGGCAAACATGCGCGCGCACGCCGGGCATGCACGGTGATTCGTGAACCCCTCTCGACCGGGTCGACACCACTCCGCATGTGAGAGCCGAGCTGCGCTCGTCAGCTAAATTCACAGTGGCAGTGGCTCTAATAGGCTTCCTGATTATATAAAATAATCTATTCATTCATTCTGTCCACATTGAAGCACATTGAACCACCAAATAAAACAAAGGAGATTAAATTTCTACTAAAAAAAAAGAATGTTTTTTTAACCAAATGGTAGAATTTTCAAATGAATAATAAATAAATTTTTAACAAAATGTAACAGTTAAATTTTTAAACGATAACGGATGATATTTTCAACCAAAAAGACGAATTTTAAACCAATACAAACATTTTTCAGTCAATAAAGAAAAAAATATCGAATTTTCATTTTGAAAAAAAAACTAATTTTTTACAAAACAGTTGAATTTTCAAACCGAAAATATTAATTAAAAAAAAACTTACTTTTACTCCAAGAATATGAATTTTCTACCATGAAATCTGAATCTTCAATAAAATACATGAAGTTTCACCTGAAAAAAAAATTTAATTAAAAAAAATATTCTGAAAAATTTTTTTAAAGAAAATATTCCAATTTTCAACCAAATCAATGAATTTTATAACATGAAGATTAATTTTCTACCAAAAGAGACGAATTTTCAACAAAATACATGAATTTTCAATCGTTAATTGAGTTTTCAACTCAAAAAGGTAAATTTGGGAACCAAAAATGGAGAAATTATATTTTCAGATGAAATGATTAATTTAAAAAAAAAGTATTTTCAGCAAAATACTAAACTTTTTAACAACGGAGATGAATCTACGACCAAAAAATATATTTATTTTCCAATAAAAACACTCTAGTTCAACCAAATAGTTGAGTTCTCAACTAAAAAAGATAAGCTTTCAACTTTAAATAGAATAGTTGAATTTTCAATTAAAAATAAATTTTTAACCAAAAAATGCATTTTTAACAAAATAGTTAAATTTTAAATTAAACAGATTTATTTTCAACGAAGAAGATTACCTCTAAGATTACATTTCTACCAAAAAAGATTAATTTTCAACCAAATGGTAGGAGCTTCAAATAAAAAAGATAAATTTTCAACAAAAGTAGCATAGTTAAATAGTTAAACGATAACGAATGATATTTTAAACCAAAAAGAGGAATTTTAAACCAATGAAAACATTTTTCAGTCAATAAAGAAAAAAATGTCATGCCAAATGTCAAACTTTCATTAAAAAAAAAAATTTTTTTTACAAAACAGTTACATTTCCAAACCGGAAATATGAATTTTCAAAAAAAAAAAGTTACTTTTCAACCAAGAATATCAATTTTCTACCATGAAAGCTGAATCTTCAATAACATACATAATGTTTCACCTAGAAAAAATAAATTTTATTTCAAAAAATTATTCTGAACCAAAAAAATTTGTCTAAAATAAATAGTAAAATTTTTAACCAAATCAATGAATTTTCAAACATGAAGATAAATTTTCTACGAAAAGAGACTCTTTAACAAAAATAAAAGAAATTTTTAATTATCAAATGAGTTTCTAACTCAAAAAGCTAAATTTGGAATCAAAAATGGAAAAATTAAATTTTGAGATAAAACAATTAATTAAAAAAAAGTAATTCCCAGCAAAATACTAGAATGTTTAATAAAGGAGATGAATCTAAAACCTACAAATATTTCTATTTTCAATTAAAAAACAATAAGGTTCAACTAAATAGTTGCATTTTCAAGTAAAGAATATCAGAAGAATATCAACCAAAAATATGAATTTAAAAAAAAAGTTACTTTCCAACCAAGAAGATGAATTTTCTACCACGAAAGCTGAATTTCCAATAAAATACATTAAGTTTCACCTCCAAAAAATAAATTTTATTCTATAAAATTATTCTGTACAGAAAAAATCTTTTAGCACAGTATTTAAATTTTCAACAAAATCTATGAATTTTAAAACAGGGAGATAAATTTTCTACCAAGAGAGACCAATTTTTTAACAAAATACATGAATTTTCAATCATTAATTGAGTTCCGAGCTCAAAAAGGTAAATTTGGAACAAAAAATGCAAACATTAAATTTTCAGATAAAACAATTAATTTTTATAATAAAGTAATTTTCAGCAAAATACTCGAATTTTTAACAAAGGAGATCAATCTACAACCTAGCTATATTTATTTTCAATTAAAAACAGTTTAGTTCAACCAAACAGTTGAGTGTTCAACTAAAAAAGAGAAATTCTCAACTTTAAATAGAATAGTTGAATTATCAGTACAAACAAAAAATTTCTACCAAAAAAATGCTTTTTTAACAAAATAGTTAAATTTTCAATTAAACAGATTAATTTTTAACCAAGAAGATTGCATTTCTACCAGAAAAGATGTATTTTCAACCAAATAGTAGAATTTTGAAATGAAAAAATAAATAAATTTTCAACAAAAAATGGAATAGTTATATAGTTAAACGATAACGGATGATATTTTTTTAACCGAAAAGGCGAATCTTGAACCTAGAAAAACATATTTCAGTCAATAAAGAAACAAATGTTATGTAAAAAAGTTGAATTTTCATGAGAAAAAAAAAACGAATTTTTTAGAAAACAGTTGAATTTCTAAACCGAAAATATGAATTTAAAAAAAAGTCAATTTCCAACCAAGAAGATGAATTTTCTACCATGAAAGCTGAATCTTCAATAGAATACGTGAAGTTTCACCTACAGAAAAAAAAATTTATTTTATAAAATTATTCTAATATAAAAATTTTTTTTAACACAATAGTTAAATTTTCAACCAAATCAATGAATTTTAAAACATGAAGATTAATTTTCTGCCCAAAGATGGAATAGTTATATATGTTAGTTAAACGATAACGGATGATATTTTTTTAACCGAAAAGGCGAATCTCAAGCCAATAAAAAGTTGAATTTTCATGAGAAAAAAAATGAATTTTATATAAAACAGTTGAGTTTCTAAACCGAAAATATGAATTTAAAAAAAGAAGACACTTTTCAACCAAGAAGATGAATTTTCTACCACGAAATATGAATCTTCAATGAAGTACATAAAATATCACCTACAAAAGATCAATTTTATTTTCAAAAATTATTCCGAACCAAAAGAAAACTTTTTTCAAGAAATTAGTTAAATTTTCAACCGAAGCAATGAATTTTCAACCAAGAAGATGAATTTTCTTACAAAAGCGACAAATTTTCCACAGAATTAATGAATTTTAAACTATAAGTTGAGTTTTTAAGTCAAAAAGATAAATTTGGAACAAAAAATGGAAAAATTAAATCTTCAGATAAAACAATTAATTTTCAATAAAAAAGTAATTTTCAACCAAATAATTGGGTTTTCTTCTAAAAAAGATGAATTTTCAACTTTAAATAGAATAGTTTAACTTTCAGTTCAAACAATAAATTTGTCAACCCCAAAAGAATGCATTTTTAACATAATAGTTAAATTTTCTAACAAGCAGATTACCTTTCAACCAAGAAGATTAAATTTCTACTGAAAAGATGAATTTTCAAGTAAATGGTTGAATTCATAATAAAAAATGACGAATTTTCAACCAAATAGTAGAATTTACAAGAAAATAGTTAAACTTCAACAAAAAAGATGAATCTTCAACCAAATAATATTTGAATTTCAATCAAAAAAAGTTAGGTTCAAACAAAAAATACGAATTTTCTACAAAACAGTTGATTTTTGATCCAAATATTTGAATATTCAACTAAAAAAGATGAATTTTTAACTTAAAATACAATGGATGAATTTTCAGCTTCCAGTTTGAATCCATTGATTTTTTAAGTTTCCAATCGGAAAACATATAATTTTTGAAGGTTTTAGAATTATTAGGCATGAAAGTTTCGCAATATTTAAAATTCTTCAATTTTGAACTGTGGAAATGTCAGTGATATTTTTTTTATAGAAATCACATTTTTTAGTAAAAAAAAAGAAATCCTATCTTTCGTGATATGATACTTATTGAAAGTATTTATCATCTTTAAAATCTCTATAATATTTTAACTAAAAACTATTGTTTTGCGCACGCATTTCTATAACAGTTTAATTTTGGAGGCCTTTAAACAAAATTTCGTTTCCTTCAAAAACGTAAGTTAGAAAATCATTAGACAATTTCACTATTAACTTTTTCAAAAATGCAAAATTTTATATTGAAAGCCTTGATACTTAGTTTTTCATTTATAATTTTAGATTTAAATATTCTAAATTACTTGATTTCAGTTTTAGAAATTTATAAATTCAATAATTTCAGATTTAAATATTCGAAATAATTGTTTGGTTTCGATTTTAAATGTACCAAATTGTCTGGATTTTTAAATTCTTTAAAATCGTGAAATATCCAATGAAAGACTTAGTAGTTGCACAATTTTTATTTTAAAGGATTCAATTTTGAATTAAATGCCTCCAGAATAAATTCAAAGAATGAAAAATTTAGACAATAATTTCTAAAATTCAAGACTTAAAAATGAGAAGATTATACAACCAGGTATTAAAAATGAAATTATTTATTATTTGAACATGTTCCAAAATATTGAACAAATCGTTCCAAACATGATAATTATTATAATTGATTTTTTAATTAATTTTTAATCAATCAATTTTCAATCTAATTTAAAAATATTTGATTGGAAAATTTCAAGAATTAACTGTAATTCTAAAGTAAGTGTTAAAAATAAAACGATTTGAAATTAAAAAATTAAAAATAGTGTTGTAATAGATAAAAATTGAACTATTTGAAACTGATACCTCAGAAATTAAATCATTTCTTTAATTTTGAATGCTTATAAATTTAGAGTTTTTCAGAGGATTTCAATTTTAAATCGTTCAATTTTAAATGCTTTTAATTAGAAATAGTACAATTACAATTCCTTTGAATTTCCAATAATACAGTTTTCAAAACTTTCATCTGAAATTATTCAATTTGAACATCTTGAAATGTCCTATTTTCGAAATTTTAATCCCAAATAATTTAATTTGGAGATTCTTCACTTTCAAATAAAATGGTTCAATTTTGAACGCTTGGAATTAGCAATGATACAATTTTAGCTTCTGATTAAAAAATTTTCAATTTCAAGTACTTTCAATTCCAAATTATTCAAATTTAAATTCCTTTATTTAGAAATAATACAAGTTCAATTCCTTTTCATTCTATTCGAAGTATGGTCCTGTGTCCAAAATGTACCTAATCTGAAATACTTTGAGTTAGAACATCTATTTTTAATGTGAGGAAATAAGAATCCAGAGAACTGAACGCATTTCCTGCAATGATTAAATATTCCACGATCGTGATTGCCAAATTTTTTTGTTTGCACTTCAGGGTGATTAATTTTCAACCGTTTATCATTTTGATCATTTATTAGTTTTCACTGAATTTATTCGATTAATTATTGTCTGGTTGAACCGTTTCTGTAATTTGTTGAACAATTAACTGGTTAGAGCGCACAACACTATTTTTTAAATTTATATTTCAAATAAGCTATAAATATTGTTTAAACTGAATATTGTTTCATTTTCAGGGCCAAGCAAAAAGATCAAAGCGGGTCAAGAAAGTGGCAAGAGCAAGAGAACCAAAACCAATATATATGACGACTTGGAATGTTTTAATCTAATTATGAATCTAATAATCTAATTATACGCTGTACTATACACGGGTTTTACTGCGATTTTCCTTGTGTGCTACAAAAATGAAATATTGACTATTGTAGGTGAATACTAGTGCAGATTTTTGCAAGACGGGCGCAGCCGCATTTTTCTCAAATCTATTATTATTATTATTATTATTATAACCAAACTATGTAGCATAAAATAAAAACTTATTACTAAGAGCAGTCCACTATCTTATAATTTTATATTCAAAAGTCATGCCACTGTTGAGTCTAAAAACAATGCAATCTGCCTGCAATTGTATCAGGATTAGGGTTCATAATTCAGAAAAATAAATAAATAATAATTTCTTTATATCTAGATGTACTGAAGCCTTATTAGTTCATTTTTTCTACAAGACTGCTATAAGAAACTCCACAACCGCGCTAATTTGAAAAACATAAATATCGATTGAGAACCCTCTAGGAATTATCTGCTCTTTTTCTTTAACTTGTTTACGAAAAAGGATCAATTTAAGATACAGTCAATATGAAAACAGTTTTAAATGACTTTCAGATTATTGAAATATCCATAGGACTAGAAATATGAAAATTATCGCCTATTTTTCAGTATTTTTTTTTTACAAAATTGGATGAATTTATCATTCCTCGACTCATTTCTCACAAAATTTTATTATAATTCTTCTCCTTGTTATTATAACTTTACAATTTTTTACATTTTACATCGAGGATTTAACTGCTTTTTTTATGTGATATATAATATGCATCTGTCATGAAATCTCGTGAAATGCTTTCGAATCTTTTCAGGTATACCCAAAAGATTTGAAATCCGTTGAAATCCTTTAGGAAAACCCTAAAATCTGTTTTTGAGATTCTCTAAAAATTCCTGGAAAATCCGTCAATCTTTTTACATCCCTTAAAATCCATATAAATCCCTAAACAAATTCTTGAAAATTCATTTCTCTTTATACGTTCATTAAGGTTCTCCAGAAATCCGTTAGTCACTTGAAATCTTTGAAATATCACTGATATCCTGGATATCTTTTTAAAACCCTTTGCAATTTTCTGAAATTCTACGAAATTATTCTTTGGAAACCTTTGAGAAATTTTCAATCTTGTTATATTCCTTGCATTTTTTCAAATATACCCTTACACTTTAAAATCCTTTGAAACACCTTAAAATTTATAACATCCATTAAATCTTGTAAAATCCCTAGTAATCCCACAAAAATCGAATTGAATCTTGTATAAAATCTTCAGCTCTATATCTGAAATGCAGTGAAATCCTCAAAATCAGATAAATCCCTTTAGAATCCCTTGAAATCTTTGAAATATTTTTTTAAACTCCTTAACATCCTTCAAAATACCCTGGAAGATTGAATTCCCTTGAAATTGTCGAGATCCGTTGCAATTGTTTAAATCTAGTGAAATCCCTTGAAATCTCTGAAATCCTTAGATATCCCTAGGATTTCCTTGAAATTTCATTTCTCTTCCTTTTTTTAACTAAATTTCTCTAGAAATCCATTGGAAGTGCTTGAAATCTTTTCAATATCACTGATAATCTGGATTCTAATTATATATTTGATAATTTTAGTTGAAAATTTATCTCTGGTTGAACATTGAGAGGTTTTCAACTAAAAGTTAAACTATCCCATTTTTTGTTGAAAACTTATCTTTTATAATTAAAAATTTGTATTTTTCGGTAGAAATTAATCTTCTTGATGGAAAATTAATCTTTTTGGTTGAAAATTCAATTATTCAAGTTAAGGATTTATCATTCAAGTTGCAAATTCATATTATCGTTAAAAATTCAACTATTCCAGTTAATGATTCATTCTTAAGTTGAAAATTCATTACTCTGTTGGAAAATGCAACTATTCTTTTGGAAATTATTTTTTTGTATGAAAATATTTTTTTTCTACTTGAAAATGTAACTTATTCCAATTAAATATTCCATCATTTTAATTTAAAATTCATCTCTTTGGTTGAACATAAATTTTTTTAACTAAAAATTTAACAATTTCATTTTTGGTTCTTTTTTTGGTAAAAATTAATTGTCTTGTTTGAATATTCAATTATTTCAGTTGAAGGTTCATCATTTTATTTGAAAATTAATTTTTTTTGTTAGAGAATTTACCTAAATATTTTAGTTGAAGAATCATCATTTTAGTTGAAAATTCATCATTTTTTTGGTTGAAAACTAATTTTTTTTAGTTAAAAATTCCATAACTTGGTAGAAAATTTGTCTTTTTCAGTTGAAAATTCATGTGTTTTGTTGAAAAATCGTTTGTTTTGGTAGGGGATTAATCTTTTTGTTTGAAAATAAAACTACTCGGTTGAAAGTTAGATTATATTGTTAAAAACACATCTTTTTGGTTACCAATTCATCCATTCGAGATGAAGATTTATCATTTTAGTTCAAAATTCATCAGATTTTTCATGTAAAATTGTTTTTTTGTTGCTGTGGAAAGCAATTTTTTTTAACCTGAAATTTAACTACTCCATTTTTGGATAAAAATTGATATTTTTAGTTCAAAATTCAACTATTTGTTTGTGAATGCATGTATCTTACTGAAAAAACGTATTTTTTTGTATGAAATTAATCTTTTTGGTTGAACATTCAACTATTTGGTTAAAACTTGATCAATCTTGTTGAAACTGCAATATTTTCACTTGAAAATTTAGGAATGTGAATTTGTTTAAATTGAATTTATTATGGTACCCACATTAATTTCAACTGAATGTGCACTGAATTTCAAGTCTATCAAGATAAAATAAAAATTTTGTTTAAATTATTTGAAAAATGTATGGACTTTAGAGACAAATTCAAGAAATGATTAATTATATTCTTTGTATTATTGAATTGTTTAATTAATCGCTGGTGCTGATATTATATTTTAAAATAGCCTATAATATAAGCCGTCAAAGCTTTCTAAATCAAATATCTAATTTGGTTCCCTAGAAACTGAAAAAAACCATTATTTATAATAAACTCGCGAAACTGTATAAAACCCCGATTTTTCAAATATTATGCATTACCATAGCTTCCTTAGTGTTTAATAAAATGTATTAACATTATAGGTCAATCGATTCGTCTCGAACCAAGGAATCTTTTATATTGTTGCATCAACTATGAATTATGTTAATGAAAAAAGTTTTACTATACAAAACCGATTTTAAAAATACTATTGAGTGCTAAAAACAAATGCAATGAATATTTTTAGAAATTCTTCAAACAGTTTCAAGATATTAGTGGTGAAGATGAGCCCTCCAAATTTCATAAATTTATCTGCAACCATTTTCAAGTTATCATGTTCACAAAAAGGTGTGACATACATACACACACATCCGGAAATTGCTAAGAACATTGTATTAGAAATTTCTAATTCGGGAAGGTTTAATTAAAATAATTAAAAAATTTGGGAAAATGTTACCATTAAAAATACGGTGTGCCTGAACCAACTTTAAATAAGTATATATGAATTAAAAGAAGTTGATAGGAATGGGAAACGTGAAAAATAGACATTTTTAATAAAAGAAACGCTATTCTGTGACATTTTCAATTTTATTGAAACAATAAAGCAACTTGTGAGCAAGCTGCGTCACCTCCGTCAACATAATACATATCTATATCAGTGATGGAGGGTTCCTACATTCCCCTCAAGTATCCTAGAGACCGGGATTATTAATGGGTTTGTCGCCGCCTGTGAAATAATTATTAGCATTTATTACTATGTCTTAGAAAAATATAGCGAATACTAAAGCAAAGAATTTTTTCACTCTCAGAGAGTGATTTCTTATTCCTTGAGTATAACAATTGTAATCTCCATCTCTTTAAGGGTGGCTTAAATTAAACAAAATCTATGTTTTGAGGCGAAACTATCTACAAAGCTTCCATTTGATGAAAAAACATCTGTGAGTTTTTCTTACATTTTTTCAACAAAGGACCGTCAAAATCGATTTTTAGATCGTAAAACAAAATTTTTTTTTTTGTTTAAAATTCGTAGAAAGTCTTCAGAATGGTTAAAGAATGAATAAATACAAAACACTGGAAAACTACACCCCTAGTGGAAAAATCTTCTGGCAGTCTGATGTCTGATCTGGCCCAG
>CAKNYM010046768.1:78319-123466 GCA_932195095.1 Andricus curvator | reverse complement strand
ATATATATATATATATATATATTCGGTTTTCGGTTTCGATTCCTTTGGAATAGAACCGAAGGGCCTATGACAAAGCCACCGAACGCGTCCTCGGGTTGCGGATAGAGGGTTCCTGTACCAAGGGTTTCTGCTGAATATGGTTACAATAATTAATAAGCAGCCGCGGACAATTGTTCAGGGATGGTCCCGAAGGAATAACTCCTAAGCGGAGGCGTAACAACCGTGCCGAAAGCTGAATGGCACATGGGTTAGGTGTCTCAAACGGTGACTCTGGGATACCGGGCGACCTCTCAGAGTATGCAGCCTTATCCTTGCACGCGGGGCTCTACAAGGACGGACTAACCCTTTCCCTAGCTGCTCGTGGGAACAACAATGAAACCACCAAAACACCAAAATGTTGTAGATGCGGTTCAAGACAATCGAACGCGCAGAGCACCCGACAATGGGTCGGCAAACAATGCCGATCAGCCTAGAGTTCGGGGTGCTGAAAATAATTTAGATGGAAACACGACGACGAACCGCCGAAACGCCCACATTGAGTGGACGGATCGACTCAGGGATGACGTGCTAGACTGCTACGATGCCAGCATTATCCCTGTTCGCAGAGGCTTTATGGCGCGTATGCACACTCTGTGGTGCCAGAAACACCCAGAGCTTCAGCACGTTTCGCATCAGTCTTTGCGAAATCAAGCCGACTACCTCCGGAAAAATGGATATGTACGCGGAGCGCTTCCCCAACCGCTGCTTTATGAAGCTGCAGACGAAGATGAGGAAGCGACATTGAGACCAACCGCAGAAAGCAGGCACCTTCTGAGAGATGATCGCAATTTCATTACTAGAAGGAACATTAACATGCAAGTTCCTCCTAAGCCCCAAGATCTGGCTGAAATGGATGCCTTCCTTCGTGGAGATATCTCGCAAGAGTCCGACCTCTGGACCATCAATTGCTCAGTTTATGGTACTGCGAGAACTTTAGCTGATTCAAATCGAAGGCTGAAACCAACGATGGATCAAAAGACCAAAAGACGCTTGCATCAACTGAGCAAGAAGATTGGATGGGCAAGACAGAATGCGTCCCGTGTTCAATGTGTGATTGACTACATAACATCTGGTAGACCGTTTACGGAAAAGGTTCGAAAGTTCGCCCAAGAACTAAGGATCTTGAATCACACACTAAACAAGTCAAAGCTACTGACAATCAAGCAGCATATTGTTGACAAAATACGGCTGTTATCTGACGCAAGGAGGAGAATACAGAAGAGGGAGAGATGGATCAGGGAGAATCAAAAGTTTCTCGCTGACCCATCGCGCCTCTTCAGCGATCTACCTGTTTCTGTAAAAAATCCACCCAAGCCCAAGGAGGTAGAGACTTTTTGGAGAGAGGTGTACAAGATCCCGAAAACACTAGAGTTGAAAGAAGATACTGAAAATATCATCCGCTTCAAGGAGTTTTGCGACAACCTCATAAAATCTGAGGAGGAATGTCCATCAATCACTGCCGAAGAGGTGAAAAAAGCACTTAGAGGCACGAAGAACTTTTCCGCTGCTGGACCAGATTGTATCAAGAACTTTTGGTGGAAGAAGTTTACTTTTACACACCAACATTTGGCCCGCATATTCACCTCATATTTAAAGTCGGAGACGCCCATTCCGCAGTGGCTGGTGTTAGGACGCACTATACTCCTTCCAAAAAAAGGAAACTTGTCCAACCCAGAGAATTACAGGCCAATAACTTGTTTGAACACGCTGTATAAGATCTTTACAGCTGTCCTCAACAACAGGATTGTTCGACGAATTGAGCCTGTATGGCGAGAGATGTACGAACAACGTGGCTCGAAAAAAGGTGTAGCAGGCTGTCGAGAGAATCTGCTGATTGACAGGTGTGTCTGTAAAGACGCTGCAGCCCATCAGCGCGTCCTGTCAATGGCCTGGATTGACTACCGGAAAGCTTTCGATTCAACCTCTCATAGACTTATCATCTGTCTGTTGGAAATCTTGAAGGTACATCCACACATAGTGAGATGCATAGAGAGATTGATGCCTCTTTGGAAAACTAGATTTACTATCTCATCTAGAAATTATCGTGTGACAACGAACAACGTCACCTTCCAGAGAGGCGTCTTTCAAGGTGATACCATGAGCCCTTTGCTTTTTTGCATCACACTTTTGCCTCTATCTCTCGCACTACGAAATTCTCCTGGATACCTCTGTGGCAACACTAATCAGCGCGAGCATAAGGTCACTCATGTATTTTATATGGATGACCTGAAGATCTATGCCTCTGGTAGAAGCAAACTTCAAACTGCTATAAATATTGTCAAGAACTACACAGGAGAGATTGGGATGGACTTTGGCTTGGACAAGTGTGCCAAAATTTATCTGAAGAAAGGAAAGATTACTGGCGTTCCCAAGGACCCTGAGCTTGTGGATATAAGTGTTATCAGACATCTTAATACTGGAGAGACCTATACATACCTGGGCGTGCCTCAAAACCGCATTCAGGACGTAACATCAGTGAAGGAATCTCTCCGAAGCAGATACAAGCATCTTCTTCGACAGATTTGGTCTTCCAATCTGTCGGCGTTGAACAAAGTATCTGCGACTAACATGCTTGCCGTCCCGGTTCTACTCTACTCGTTTGGGGTAGTTCAATGGACGAAGAACAAGCTTAAGGCCCTTGATGTCATTACACGTAAGGTCATGCATATGCATAAAAGCTTGCATATCAATTCGTCAGTTCCGCGATTATATATTTCACGCCGTCAAGGTGGACGCGGACTTCTGAATCTCCAGTGTCTTCATAACCGGATTGTTCTAAGTACAGCTTACATCGTTGCGAATGGCAGAGATCCTCTCCTAAAGATGGTCAGGAACCACGAGATGATTGGCGAAGGAGCGTTCCTTTACAAAGCCGCGGAGCAAGCGGCCGAGACCCTTGGCCTGAATTTTAACATCAGAAGTGAGGAAAGTGCATTACTTCATCTAGATGCTTCACTTCTAAAAACCAAAGTGAAGAAAGCAGAGGTTGCAAATTTTCACCAAGAGCTACTCGACAAGAAAATGCACGGAAACTTTCACAGAAATGTAGAAAAACAGTCCTTGTCGAAGGAGCAAACTTTTGCTTTCCTCAAATAATCAGGGCTTAATTCAGGTACAGAGGGTTTTATTTTCGCATGCCAGGACGGTGTCATTTCCACCTTAGCATACCGTGAGCCCATTTTATGTCAAGAAGTTCCCAGTGATAGGTGCAGAGCGTGTCATGCACACGCTGAGTACCTAGAACACATACTATCAGGGTGTCCGACCCACGCGGGAACGACGTATATCTATAGACATAATGCGGCCCTAAGAGTGCTTTATTACCATCTTTGTCGCTCTTACGGTGTTGGCCACGACCCTGCCCTGCCGAACGCTCCAAAGGAGATAGAGTCGATTGTCCGAAACGATAAGTGCCAAATTTTCTGGAACTACGATTTTCGGGCAGCAGTCTCCGTTGCGCACTCGAGGCCTGACATTGTTCTCCAAGACTTCGAGAAACGAACTATATTCGTGATCGAATTCTCGGCTCCGTTCGAATACAACATCACTGCAAAGGAGAAAGAAAAAGAGGAGAGGTATCAAGACCTTAAAAGAGAGCTACAACGACTGTACCAAAAATATTCGGTACAAGTAATTGTCCTTGTGATAGGTGCTCTCGGAGGTGCGAAACTATCACTGGTTCGTAACCTTAAAGCCATACCCGCGTGCCAAAAATATGCCAAGGCACTTGCGAGATGGATGCAGAAAGCTGTCATCCTTGGGTCGCTTCGTGTCCTCAAGACACACGAGGGTTTCGCCGGCCTGTCGTTGTGATTTTGTCGTTGCCTATGACCACCCATCTCACGGTTGTGAGACGTGGCCATAGGTGTGATTTACCGCGGTGCTACTGGGGGCTATTGACATTTTGTCGGATGGCAGTTGCTCTTAGTGGGACCCTGCGGTGGTTGTTTAACTTTTTTTCAATTTATATATATATATATTTCTTCAAACGTTATAATGTTGATGTACATGTACAGTATATTGTGCGCCTACCGAAGTAAAAATACACAAACAGCAATTATTTATTTAAAATGAACATTTTATTTACAAAAACCGACTTGGGAAACCCCCAAATATATTTTTATAATTCTGCCAAGAAGCAGGGATATATAAACCACCAAAAAATTCTACACTTTTTCCCCTCAGAGAAAACTGAATATTTAAAAAAAATGTAATGAAAAAAAAACAATCACATAATCAATTACAAGGAGATGTTTGTGAGGCCTCAAAAAATGTTTTTAATTGTATCTCTAAAAACCACCTTGGAATACTTGGATTTGGAAAAAATGCCAAGATTTAAGTAAGCTGATAAAAATGTTTGTTTGCTTCAAATAAACTGTATTTGAGTTAAACGATAGTGAGTGTAAATCAAATAAATTTTATTTGGATCAAAGCAATATTTGTTTAAAACAATAACATATTTGTTTGACCTTATATCGCAGAAGGAATTTGTTTGATTCAAACAAACATTTTTCTGAGTGTATTAAACCTTATATTTTTGATTGCAAATGACACTTTGATGTAAAATTCCTCTGTCTGTTACAATATTTATTAAAGTAAAATCTTATTTATATTAAATATGTATTTAAATTTGAAATTTGAAATGAATTTACAGCTCGTCCTGGCAGACGTATATCAGGACCAAATAAATGACTTCAAGGCAGCAAAAGAGGCAGAAATTCAGGTCAGTTGGCAAAAACAATTCTTAATTCTTTAAAACACTTCAAGAATTAGAGCACAGGTTTTAAATATATATTTTTGTGTCACTTAGAAACTCATTGATGCTGGAACTGCACAACAAAAGGCGAAGACTACATCTTGCCAGGTCAATTTTGCCATCCCAGCCAAAAATACTGTTGAAAAGGTCTGTTTTCCCGAATTGGCTAAGTGTGCACAGAACATGAAGGTAAATAGAAAATATGAATTCCTTATACATTTTACACACGTAAAATTTAGTCTTTTTATGATCAAGTTTCATATCTTATAATTAAAAGGATTATTAAATTCAAACGAACTGTCTACTATTACGGAATTTTCCGTAAACGTTACAGAAAATTCCTTAATACTAGCCCTAGCGTTATACTTGACTGGCAAGCTTTACGGAAAATTCCATAATACTAGTCAGTATCAAATTTAAAATGAAATCCATATTAGAATTCTCTATAATATATTTTGATCCTTGTTTTATATATTTCGAAAAGATTTTGGAAATTTTAATCCATATGTGCACAATTGTACATCAACCCGTATAGAATAATTAGTGCAAAAAATATGTAATTGCGTTATTTGCGTCCTATTGATCATTAATATAAACATTATTCTTTTATTTGTTTACAGACTGCTCGACAGTGCGCTAAAACCCAGGTTGCTACTTGTATAACGGAGGTGCAATTCATTGTGGATAATACCAAGAAATGTATCATAGAAAAGTCATACTAATGATAGTGTTTCCTGTAATTTATAAGTAAATAAGTGACAAATCATAATTTATTTTTTATATTGTATTCTACTGGACCAGTATCCTGACAACTGTAACATCCTTTGTTCAGTTTTCTCACTTGGTCGACATCCATTAACATCAAATAGTCTATTGTACTGATGATGATAAGAATAAACAAATTGAAAAGTTAAATTGTGTATCTAAATATCTTCCCATCGGAGTTGCAAATTCTAGCAATTTGAAGTTTTTCCATACAAATTTCAAAACTGTATTATATTTTTTTCATCTTTATTCCATTAATTAATATGTCATAATTTTTTTCCCCTGACCCACGCGTTGTATTTATAATTTTATAGCAGTACTTATAGTAGAAGATATAAATCGGCGCAACTTACATGAAACACAACGTTCCCGACGAAGTTATAATGATGAGGCTCAGTTATTTCATGAATACCTCTGCACGCCTAGCCCGAAATGATTTTCACTTGAAAGGGCTTGCAAATCTCGGTCTCTTTCAGATTATGTTAAAGTAGATGGAATTCCCAACAAATTTACACTCAGAGAAAAAGTTGTCTTGAAACAAAAGCATTGTCCTCGTGCCTGTTTTGTTTTGAACGAAGTGAATATATTTTTTTACACAAACAGAATTATTTGGCTGCAAGAGTAGGTGAAGTTAGTCGCATAAGGAAAATTTTTGCTGCAAATGGATTCCTGTTGAGACAAATGAAAATCCTCTCAACCTTAAATTTGAGAGGAAATTCCATTTACTACAAGAAACATCCTTTTGTCACAAAAGGACATTTCTCTGAGTGTAAATAATAACGATTTGCTAGCATTAATAAGTTTCAAGTTGTGAGCTCATCAAAATCAGAATCAATCAAATTGTCCCGAAATTTCGGGCTGACTAGTCCAACTCCTTTTTCTAATGCCGGCAACTTTTCCGGACAACAAGACGCAGTCATAATTAACACAGATTTTACTGAAAAGTTTGATATAAAGTGCAAACTTTACGGAACGAAAAGACGCGTAAAAAGCGAATTTTTCAGAAAAGCCTATGTCAGAACATCATTTTTTCACATACAAATAATCTTATACACTTTAGATTCTGTTCTGATCATAATCGGATGACATCACTGACGGCGCGTTGGACCAGAGATCTCAGACCGCCATTGGCATAGAAAGATACCGATATACGTCTGACTATATCTGGCCAATACTTCTGAATGCACCCTGCAATACAGCGACGAGTCAGTTACCCTACGCCGTTACAGTCAGGCGCGCCGGTGCTTCTACAGCGTCCGCGTCCATGGTATCTCAGTAACTGTCTCGAACAACATCTGGGATTACCAATAATTCTGTCCTTCACGAAAAATTTCAATTACACCATAGCCGCCTTCTAGTAACCCCCGGTTTAGCAGTTCCTAGGATTGCTGGCTCAAGCAGCTTCTCAGCGCGCAGGGTGAGAGACGGTTGCGACTCTCGCCTCGGAAGGGCCGCTGTGCGCGAATACTCAGTTGAGTATATTGCACAATATTATCCATTCTAATGAGAGACGGTTTATGAGGCCTTGACTGTTCACGTTTCGATTCCTCTGATTTAGTAACACATCTATTTGCAGGCAACCCCCGACACTATTACTGAACCGGGAGTTTGGTGTACCATACATATCAGTGTATATCCAAAAAACAGGCACTACATTTTATGAATCTGTATCATGATTACCTTTTTCATATATTTTCTCTCTACCGGGACAGCACAGAAGTTTCCCTAAACATTCTTGTTACATTCCAATGGAAGGTTCGGTGAATTCCGAAAAATGTTGCAGGAAGGTTCCCGGAAGCCAGTGAAGGTTCCCAATGAAGGTTGGGGGAACATTTCTTGATACGCGGGCATTCAACTACTTCCGGGAACCTTCCTGGAACATTTGTCGAAATTCTACGAACCTTCCATTGAAATGTATCAGGAATGTTCAGGGGATGTTTTGTGTTCACGTAGCAAAATATAACTTTGATACTGTTTGCAAACACGCGATGCCGAAAGACGCTGCCACGTAAGTCGTCCAAACTTTGTTCCACCGTTTCCTTCTCTTCAACAATTTCTGTCTACCTTATTATTTTTTCTTTGCGATACAAGCAGTTTCCAGTTTATTTTTTTTACTTTTTTTTGTCAAGGAGTCTTAGATTATTTTTGATTTTCTTTTTTTCTAGGAAGTAGTTGCTATTTTACCAATAAAATACGTTATCGCCGACTAGAACTACAATTTTTTTTTTCTTATGTTGTCGAGGAAGACAGCACTGTGTATGTCTGAATTCCAAAGTGCACGGATGGATATTTAAGGACTTTGGCGTGTATAGTTAGACATGCAAAGTTGACTTCATCTCAAAATTGAGTTGATAACGGACGAAAGAACTTCGAAAGATCTCTGGAACAACCGCAGTGAATATATGGAACAAAATTTTCCTGTTCTAGCAATATTATTAGGCGCAGCATTTTCGGTGCAATAACCTATTCTTATAGTGTACCTGAAGTTCTGAACGTTCAAATGAACGAAATATTTTTTCCCAATTATTTTTTATCCATAAATATTGTTCCAACTACAATTTAAAATATGCATTATAATTTTGTTTTAGTAAATATATTATTTCCAATATAATTGAACAAACATTGTAGCCCATTTTATAGTTTACAAAGTCATCAGTAAAAAAATTCGTTCATTTGAACGTTCAGAACTTCAAGCACATATTCTTATAGAAATCTGACACAATTTTGTTAAAAAGAAAACTAAGGTTACAAGGTCAGTTATCAAAAAGTTGATCTAATTTGGATAGCGAATTATGTATACCAATACAATTTCTTTTAATTTTCAAACACAAATGTATGCAAAGTCTAAAGAATGCGTCACATAGAAATGGGGCGGGGCAAATATGCCGTTACATAATACTTGAGTGGCCCTTTGGACGAATTTCAGTTATACCACACTCTGGCATACAAAAAAATATTATGTCATGTTCGCGTGCTGATTAGATAACATTTTTAGCGAAAATTTCACGAGCTTTTGATTTGTTTACTAGGAATGATGTCAATCAATTAGTTTAATTTTAATTTGCAAACGACAATAAACTCTCTAAATCTGAAATAGTTAAAAATGACGAACTGAAAATCAAAAAATCAGTCACCGATTCAATTAGTTATTATTGAACTAATCGTTAGTCTAATGACACTGTTTTATTAGTGAAAAATGTGGGTTACATTATTTGATTAGAAATCAGTTAAATTTTGTCCCCTAACGTTCCCGAAGGAAAAAACGTTCTATAATCTTTTATTTATCAGTTATCACAGATTGAATTAGTTTGTAAGATGTATTGATATAACTATTTTATTCAAGGCCGTGGCTACGTATACCGAAATTTCGGTACAAATAACCTGATTTTTTCGGTGCACATAGACACATCCTTCATTATATATAAAACTATGTAGACAGAATATATGCTGACTTCGAGTTATGTGACACATTAAAAGAATAGACTTTTAAAATAAATTTTTACGAAGTTAAGTTTATTTTCTCTCCTAATTTTTATTTTTTCCTGTTTTGCAGTTTAGTTTTGTGAAATGTTTAGATTAACAATTACATAGATACCTGAAATAAAACGATATCGAGAATATAACAGCAAGTATTACAAAACAATATTCTTTTTAAAAAACTATCTTTTTGTCATAGAAATTTAGATTAATAAAATGAAAAATTATTCCCTGATAGGTCGTTACAAAAGGTTGAATTCCATCATACTAAAATTTGTTTTTATGGCATTTCAAGCCCTCCAGAAAATAACTTTAGAATCTAAGGAAACGCTTTTAGAAGCGAACAAATCAATATTCACGAAATGGGTGCTTTGATATTTTATAAAAAATTTTATTAATTTTAAGATCGGATATTTAAAAAAACGCTTTAATCATAAAACCTTATTCTATTTATTATTTATTTAATTTAATAATATTGAATTTATGTATATATTACAAAATTTTTAGAACATAGGGAGTAACTTATATTGTTTATGCTTGATATGTTAACCCAAAATTTTGACTTAAATCAAAAAAACAATTAGAGGGCCCACCTAACTATAGGGATTCAATTCGATGTGCAAAACAAGATTGAAGCCCAAATCCAAGTTTTTATCCAGGGTGGCAGGTCATGGCAAACCTGGAAATGTCAGGAAAATGCAATAAGATGAACTTTAAAGAAGTATATCAAGGATAGTGAATGTAAAGAATTATAATTTACGTTCAAATTTGATTTCTTCCACGTGTTCATTATTTTTAATTACAATTTTTTAAAAGATAAATTAGTAAAAATTGAAAGAATTTGATCATCAACCTCGGGCAATAGATTCTTCATCGGTAATTTTACCCTATGACGTATATCCTATGATGAATTTTGGTTTCATACGTGACAATCTTATCGAGAGTAAATGTTTTATCAAGTCTGCATTCCGATGACAAAATTTCAATAAAAAATTTCACGGGATTTTGATCTGTGTACTTTTTAGTCATCAAATAATGAGTTTGTCACGGTTTAATAATTACATTTTTTATACAAAATATTGTAAATCAATAAGAATAATTTCAATTTCCAAACCAGAATGTACTCTTTAATGAGCACGGTTACACTATTTGACTAAAAATCAGTTAAAATTCGTCCCCTGATGTTTTGGTGAACATTGTCCGACTGACAAGTACCGAATTATAATTCTAGTAAAGTGAAAGCAAAAAATCATCCTTCCTTTGCTCTATAATCATTCTTTCATCAGTTATCGCATATTGAATTAATTTGTAAGATTTATAATAATAAATACATTATTCAAGGCCGTGGCTACGTGTAACGAAATTTCGGTGCATATAACCGGATTTTTTTGGTGCACATAGACACTTCCTTCATTATATATACAACTGTTCCGAGAGAATTCTGACTTTAAATTATGTACAAAATTAACAGGGTAGAATTTTACAATCAATTTTGATGAAATTAAGTTTCTTATTCTCTTAATTTTTTTCTTGTTGTGCAGTTTAGTTTTGTTAAATGGCTAGGTTAACAATTGTGTAGATACTCGAAATACAACGATATCGAGAATATAACAGAAAGTATTACAAAACAATATTGCTCACACATTTTTTTGTGATAAATATTTAGAATAAATAAGGCTACAAAAAGGCTGAATTCCATGATGATCAAACGTGATCCTATGGCATTTTAAACCGTCCGAAAAAGAACTGTAGAAACTAAGGAAACACTTTTCGATGCAAATAAATAAATATTTACCAAATAGATGTTTCGATATTTCTTAAGAATCCACAAAACATAAAATTTTTAATTTATGTTTTGTGTCCCCAATTGTGATTTTCGGTTCAAATTTTTTGTTTCTATTAAAACAAAAATTGGATGGCTCACCTAACTATAGGGATTCAATTCGATGTGAGAAACAAGATCGAAGCCATAATCCAAATTTTTATCTAGGGTGGAAAAAGAATTTTTTGGTCAGGGAATTTCAGGAATAAAAAATGCCTGTTAAAAATTTCTATAAGATGAACTTTGAACAGGTATATCAAGGATAATGAATGTAAAAAATGTTAACTTAGATTTAAATTCGATTTCTGCCATGTATTAAAAATGTTTTATTATAATTTCTTAAAAGATAACTTAGTAAACATTGAATAAATTTGATCTTCAACCTCGGGCAAAAGATTCTTCATCTGTAATTTTACCCTATGACGTATCTTCTAAGATGAGTTTTGGTTCCATACGTGACAATCTTATCAGGTGGAAATATTTGATCTAGGTTGCATGCCGATGATAAAATTTCAATGAAACAGTTCACGAGGTTTTAATCTATGTACTTTTTAGTCATCAAATGATAAGTCTGTTTTTGTTAAATAATAGTACACGTATACAAAGAATGTTCCCTACACCATTTTATATTTTTCATACAGTATAATGTACACCAATGAACATAATTTTAATTTGAAAAACAAAACAAAATATTATTTCAGGGCTAATTTCACATATTAAAATAAGGCTCAGAAAAAACAGTTCGAGTAGTACTCAAATGAGACAACTGGTGGGAACCCAGATTCATTTGTTTTATATTGAAAATAACAGCATGAAGTTACCCTATTCAGAAACAGGCACACACAAAATTATACCATAAGAAAAGAGATCTGTAGCTTTTACAATGCACAAATATACCCCCTAAATCCGAATTAGTTAAAAAATGAATAATTGAAAAATAAAAAGTTAGTCACTGATTCAGTTACTTATTTTTCTTATTTTGCGAATAGTTTTCGGGTAAAAAGTATTTGAATTATCTACATTCAATAATTTGAATATTACTATTGAAGATATTTTTTATAAAAGAAAATATTACTGTTCATGAGAACAATTTGATTTTTCTTCCACCACGTTGCCACACTCAATATTTGAAAATCAATTTTTGAATGCCTACAATCATCAAGAAAAAATTAAAAAAAGAAAAAATGTTAGGCTATAAAAATAACCTTCTTCTACAGAAATTAAGCTTTCATTCAATAAATAAATTCATTTATAAATGTTCCAAACTCTTTCTTGAAAAATGAAAAGGCAACACAATCATCTTTTTCTCCAAAAATATGTTATATATTTTTCTTATCTATGACGAAAATGATGTATTAATGAAAAATATCCGAAAGATTTCTGTTAGAAAAAATCTTTGTGTAATCTTCCGTTCATTAGTTACTACATATTAAATTAAATTAAAAGATTTAATAATTTAAAATTTGCATATAAATTGCATGTATACATGTATGTTTTTTAAATATCCATTTTTTAGTACAGAAGCATTCTTCAATAATTCTGATTTTGAACTCTACAAGACATTTGAAAAAATATAATTTAAAAATAAATTTAGAGAAGAGATATTTATTAAAAGAAATTTCGAAATTTGAATAATGCATTTGTAGAATGCTTTTACTCCAAGTGTCGTTTTATCAGCATTCAACTAACGAATTCCGAAAAAAAAATTCTCATAAAAAATAAAAAATTGATAGATCCAGTGATTAATATAGTCGAAATTAAAATAATATATAATAAAAATATGATCATAATGACATAAACAAACATTCGGAAAAATTTTACTTATTGAACTTAAATTTTATTTCCTTTATTGAATCATAAAGAGGGACACATAACCATTTTTACTGTAAAAGTCTACATTATACAAATTGAGAGTCCTTTACATTCCTGTCAAAGTTGGTTTAATTCCAAAAAATGAATGCAGAAGAATTTCAAACATGTTTCTGAAATACAGATTTGATTAATAAAATTTTCAATTTGAAACAATAATTATTATACTGTTTTAAGTATTCTGAGGTTATATAATTATCTAATAATGATAATTATTATATTGGTTAACAAAAAAATCCTTTTTTTATCATCTCATTTTTGCAAACAAATCTTATGAAAAGACGTTTCCTACACTTTGCGTTCAAAATTTCTGTCCTAATTTTCCAAAAGGCGTTTGGTAGTTTTATAGTAAAATCATGATAAATTTCAGAAAATTAGGATTAGCTTACAAATACGGAATTTTCTTATACAATTTATCTAAAATTTTTGAAAATGATATCAACCAAATTTCACGTATATAACAGAAAAAAACGTAACTTTTTCCTAATTAAAGTTAAATTTACGAAAATTTCGTAAAATAATAATAAATTAACGACAATATGATGATCTTATCTTAATTTTTCCAATTTTTATTTAACTTCTAATAATCTAGCTAACCGGAAATATTTTTGATATATTAAATTAGGTAGATTTTCTTGATCTCGTCGGGGTATGTGCACATATGTACATCCGTGTAACGTCATGTTTGATGTCGTGAAACTGACGCTTTACTGTTTTGATTCTGCGTGACTAATGTACGTCTCATTAATCTTGACAAACAAGGAATACATCGTCAGAAGGAATGGCTGTGCTTGGTGAAATTTCTGCATGTTCCCGAAGATAAGCATTTAGTATAGAAAGGCAACTTTCCGCATTAAAAAATGTACTTCAAGTTCCCCTTTGCTCACAAGTATAAATTACACGAATTATTCAATCATGAAGGGTGCGATCATCTGCTGCCTACTGGCATTCTTTGCCTGTCAACCTTAAATGTTTGTAGAAAGTATCTCATTTGACTAATAAATTTAATTACAAAAGACGAACTGTTATACCCATCGCCGACCTCTATTAAATTTATGTACCTAATATAAATTATTTATTAGGGTGGTCCAAACAAGGATTTCCTTTGTTTCAAACGGCACCGATGTGTTTCTTTTGGTGTCAAAATGACCTCTGACGTTTGGCAGAATGAAAAGAAGATATTTCGGACATGTGGCGTAAATTCGGACACCACTAAATTCCCTAGATCGATAGGAAAAATTACTCAAAACAGTTCCAAGAATCTTCATAATAATAATAATTATTATTGTTAATAATAATAATAATTGTAATTATTTTTTAATATTGGGAAATAATTCTGATCTCAACATTTTGCTACCAGAATATAGTTTGTAAACTTAGAATATTGTAGTTTTCGAAATGTATAGACTGCAGGTTTTTGAAGATTTTAAAATGAAAATATGAACCTTCTTAAAGATTTTGAAGGTTTTAAGATAATGAAATTTTTTCAAGATTCCAGGGAAAATTTAAATCACGTTTTTTTAAAATAATAATTTGAAGAAAATATTTTAAAACGATTTCAAATGATTTCCTAAAATTTCGGAAAGGAATGTAGAAGACTTAAAAGCAAAATTTTGCAATTTCGCAAGATAAAAAAATTTTATAAAAGATTCAAATAAATTTGAGAGATATTTAAGAGTTTTAAAAGCATAGAAAAATAATTTTATTTGAATCAAAAATGATTTTATATTTCACAACATTTATTTCAATAGAATATTCAAAAAGATTTCGAAACACTCCAAAAGATTTCCAAAATTATCAAAAAAGAATCTGAAAGGATTAAGACTATTTTTTTAATTTTGCAGAATTATTTCAAATGATATTTAGAAGTTTTTGATAAATTGTAAAAATAATAACAAATGTCGAATAACTTAGAACGAAAAATGTAGATTTTGGTAAATTTCGAAATGAAATTTTTAAGTTTTTCAACAAAAATTTTAAAGGTTTCAAGATAATAAAAAAGTTGCTTTAGATTCCTGGGAATATTAAAAGTGATTCTTTACTTTTAGAAATTAAATTCAAGAGGATATTTAACAAGATTATAAAACTTTACAAAAGAGTTCAAAAATGGTCAAAAGTGAATCCGAGAGAATTGAAAACAATTTTAAAAATAATTCGAATCAGTTTAAAAGATATTTAAGAATTTTTGAAATTTTGAAGAGATTAAAAATTCCTGAAAACTTAGGAAGATTCCCCAACAATTATAAAATATTCTTAAATTTTTTCCAAGCGTCAAAAAGTCTTGAAGATCTTCCAAACTACTCCAATTTTTCCTAAATTTTTGTAAAATCCTGTATAATAAAAAATAAAATTCTTAGAAATTTTCTAGATACTTTTTCGATATATCTGAAATCTCCTAAAATTTTCATTTCGTATTAAAAATTATTTTTTCCTTCAAATTATAATTTGCCTAAATTTTTCTTTATTCTGGACCAAAAAATTATTTTTTGGTTGATAATTCAACTACTTGGTTAAACGTCCAACTATTTTATAAAAAATTCACTTGCTTGGTTGTAGATTCATCATTTTAGCTTGTCTTTTTTGGTAGAAAATGAATATTTTTGGTTGAAAATTCATCTTGTTGGTTGAGGTTTCAACTATTTTATGGACATTTTTTTGTATGAATTCAACTGTTTTTGATTTAGAATAAAAATATTTTTGTATTGAGATACCATCTATCACAATTTTTGTTGAGAATTTATCTTTTTTGGTTTAAAATACAACTGCTTGGTTAAAAGATGAACTACTTTCTTAAAAAGTCTTTTTTGCTGTTGAAGATTCATCATTTTAGTTGAAAATGTGTGTTTTTTTAAAGATAATTAAACTTCTTGATAGAAAATTCATGTAGTTGGTTGAAAATTCAATTATTTGGTTGAAAATGAGCTTTTTTGTGAAAAATTCATATTTTTGGATTAAAAAATTAAACTTTTTGTAGAAAATTCGCCTCGTCGAAGTAGGTAAATGTCCGCGTGTCAGAGGACGTTCGCAAGAAAGGTTCGCGAATGATCGTGAGAAGTTAATTAACTAATCAATTCCTCATGGATATTCTCCTACTTCCGGGAACCTTCCTGGATCATTTTTCGGAATTTTCCGAAACTTCCTTTGGAATGTTCCGGAAAAGATTTGTGCTGTCCGCGCATATATGTTTAATCCAAACAAGTATTCTATTGAAACGATAGTTTCAAATTTTCAGCTGAAAAAATTAACTTTTAACCAAAAAAAACCACTAATTTTCAACAAAATAGTTCAGATTTTCAACCAAAGAGGTGAATCTTACAAATCAAATAAATTTCGAGCAATGTAATTCAAGTTTCATTGAACCAAAAATGAAATAGCTATATTTCCAGTCAAAAAACTTCATTTTCAACAATAAGAATAGTTCAATTTTCAACTGAAGAAAATGAATGTTCAACCACACATGGAATAGTTAGATTTTCATTTACAAGAAACTACTTTACAACAAAATTTTTAAAAATAAAATAGTCAAATTTTGAACGAAAAAGAAAGGTTTTTCAACTAATTTTAAGTAGTTGAACTTTGAACCAAGAAAGATTTTTCAGTCTCTATTCACGAATAGCGAAAATGTTGGAAACTTAATCAAATCGTTATATTAAGAGAAAAATCCTTGGACCAACGTAAAATTCACAGGATGATTTGAGTAAGAACTGATTTAAATACCCTGTATTTTTCAGATTTTTTTGTTTTTTTCCAAGAGGTATTCATCTTGAAACATATAGAAAATCTCTGAAGTGTCAAGTTTTTAAGTGAAATTTGTCATATTACAGGATCAAGATGTAAAGAGAAGCTCAAATTTTTAATAGAACTAGCAAAAATTAATCGCTTGTGGTAGGGTTTGTTTTTCAAGACTATTATTCAAATGGAAATATAGAAAAATGGTTATTTTTCATTTATTGTAAAAATACCACTTTGACTGTTATTTAAAAATAAAGTTACTTTTGCTAGTGTCAAATATAAATTTAAATAATGCTGTATGCGTCTGTCTTGGGTAAATAAAATGTGAAATTGTAGATCTTGAATTTTTCTCAGTTTTATCATGCACCATAATGTTAAATTTTTCTTACTCTTGAACTTGCAAAATGAAAAATTTTGATATAAAAATAAAATAATTTAATACACTTATGTAACATGTATGTATCTGATATATATTTATGTGAAAATGTATTTTTTATATTTTTTAAATGTTAAACCAATATTTAAGTACGGTGTCCGATTATTACAGACGCGGCCAGTTATATTTTGTTAATTAGAAAAAGAATCTGCTAATTTTAAAGAATTTTAGGTAAATTAAAAAAATGATGTCATTCACAATGAATTTACATGGAATATCTCGCTGTATACTAATAATACTGTATATTAAAGAAACTTCTGTAAATCATCTCCAAGGTTCTCAATTAGATCATATAAGATTGTTTATAAAATCTATAACAGAAATGTTGGAAAATGAAACGAGTTGTTTTCTAAAGAAAAGGCAGTTAGTGTGCACGTAGCGCGCACAATGTTCTAGTATACGTGATATCCCGGCTTTAGTTTAGATATCAAGTCGGTCATGACTAACTTAAGATTTGCACTACTAAGTACACATTTTTATTTTATGTCACTAATACGTGCTGGGAAATTAAAAGAAAATAGAATCAGGTACATTATTATTATTACAACTGACCTGCTCATTACTATTTATTTCGTCCAAATAACGAAGAACAAAATCATTTTGACAGATGGATGAAAATTCAGCATAGCAGTCGACGATGCTCGAAATGAGAAATAAACAGTCTCAAAATAATTTATTTCCCCTAGGTTCTCAAAATGAGCCTGCGAAGCTCATTTTTGTTGCAACTCAAAACTACACCAATTTTGGCGTACTTTTGAAGATCGGCATTTTTCTGTGAACGGTTGATTATTACAGGTCAAGTATGGTTATTTTTTTAAAAATTCACAATTTTGCAGTGCAAAATCAGGTTCTAACTGTTGTAGACATATTATCGAGGGCTGCTATACAATTTTATTAACTGTACAATTGTGCGATTTCTGAATAAATCAAATAAAAGGTCAAAATATCCCGGAAAGAACTTTGATAACAAACAATTTGATACACTTAAGGGAATGTTTTTGAGATGAAAATTCTTTCAATTGTTCTATTATATTTTTACAATACATTTTCTAGCGAAAATAATAATATTTAAGGCCTCGTTTAAAGCATAAAACAAGTAAATTTCAAAATTGAAGCTATGGTGCAGACAGAAGAGGTGACTATAAGTCCTAATAACAACAATGGTAGCGGGGCGAGAACCTCGGTCTATGATACTGAACCCTTGCAAATTTTGTTTGAAAAATTTCTCCGACAATAGGCTCTGTCTCCAAAGGACGTTGGGAAATGGCTCTCCCCTGTGCCAGCAATAATGCCATTCGAACCCATAATCATATTCGCGACCTACATGCTCGCCACAATTTTGAAATTTACTTGTTTGATGCTTTAATTTTTTATGCTTGTTTAAGGCCTTAAATATTATTATTCTGACCTAAAAATTGAGAAATATATTGCATAAATACGAAGAAGCAATTGAAAGAAGTTTCATCTCAAAAACATTCCAGTGAGTGTATAAAAGTGTAAGCTGAAGTTGAGGTCATTTTATACTGCTAATTTTTAATCCAAATGAGAGTTGGTCCCTTGAGTATATCAAATTGTTTGTTATCAAAGTTCTTCCCGGGATATTTTGACTTTTTATTTGATTTATTCAGAAATCACACAATTGTATATTTATCCAATTTTATAGCGTAGCCGTCGATAATACGTCTACAACAGTTGGAACCTTTTTTATAAAAAAAAATTGTGAACGTTTTTCAACATAACCATGTTCGACCTAGAATCAACCATTGTCGAGTTATTTTGGAAAACATGTAGCCGTACATGTATGGTTGGACCCCAACGTATGTGTGAAAAAATTCTACTATGAAATCTGTTCCCCGTTGACTGGACTATAATGATAAAGCCTTGAACCAATTTTTGCATAAAAGGGACATTTTATTAAACATTAAGCTTTTTTTGAAATATCTTGTTGCGATGAATGCTATATCAAAATTTGTCAAACCCTGCTAAATAATTGATGGAAGTGTCTCGTTGTCCCGAAATTCGGGATGAGTATAGACAAATATTTATATAGTAATGGTAGGTCATGAAAAAATTGTTGCTTTCAAATTTCTACAAGCAAAAAAAGCCACTTCTAATTGGCTGATCTTGTTCAAAATACTACCAGACTTAGACGTCATTTGAAGCTGAAAGTCCAATTTTCATTACCATTTTTGTTTTACTTTCCCAGATATGGTATACAGAAAGAAGTTACATACACGCACATATGAAAATGTAAAAAAATTGCATTTTTGAGTTTCTGGGGTTGAATTGTATCAAAATATTTCAGAAAACTGGATTTGAAAATGGAATAGAAGCAAACATTGGAATGACCCTCCTAATAATCGAAGTCTTTATTCAAGGTGGCCGCAGGTCAGGGAAAATCTGGAACACAGGGAAGAAAATTTGTTGGTCAGGGAATGTATTAAAGAGTCTGTAATGAAAATTTTTGAAAGATGAATTAGTGAAAATCGAAAGAATTTCATCATCAACTTCCGGCAATAGAGTTTTCCTCGGCAATTGTTGCTTTAACGCTATGACGCATCTTCTGAGATAAATTTTAGTTACATACGTCATACTCTTCAATATCTGGAGGAAATATTTTACCAAGGTTACATGGGGATGATAAAATTCCAATAAAAAAGTTTACGAGAATTTAATCTGTGTACTTCTTAGTCATCAAATAAGAACGTTTTTCCCCCAAAGGGTAAAAAAACGGTTATTTCGGTCTTGCCAAAGGCCTGACCATTGAGATTACCCTTCCCCCTCCCTCGCGATTTGGACGTGTGTTACTCTCTCTCTTTCATCCTTACAAACTAGTATTTCCCTTTCTATCGTTCCTACTCCTCCCTTACCCCCCATCTTTAGGTCACTCTCCCACAGCGGCGGCTAGTCCCGCTCTTTGAGCGAGCCTCAGTGTATTAAGCCGGCAAGGATTTAAACTGGTCAGGCCTTTGGCAAGACCGAAATAACCGTTTTTTTACCCTTTGGGGGAAAAACGTTCTTATTTCTGGTCTGTGCCTTCGGCCTGACCATTGAGAAGTGTTTGTACTCTGCCGGCACTGTGGGATAAGTGCACTGTGACATTGATAATTAAAACGGTAGAGCAGATAATTTGCTTGTTACACAGAATGATAACAGAAGTATCGGAACAAGAAATTTATTTTCAAAATCGATATTATAAAGAACGATATATTCATATAAAGGGAATAGAGGCCCATTCAGTAATAAGAAAATACAATAATACAGCTGTATCTTAAATAAATAACGTTTGCTACTTTTTAACAAGACGAAAATAATTTGAGAAAGTTAATCACCACAGCCACTTTGGCAGAACAAAGAGAAACTAAAGTGGCTCGAATGTTTGATCTAATATATCTGACCGATGAGTAGGTCTCTTAATATCTTTAAAATAATGTTTGAAGACGGTATCAGTTGATTTCCAATTTCCTTTCTGTAATATTTGGTCTATTGAAAGATCAGACTTGAGGCGAGATGATGCCACTGCTGATCGAATGCTTCCCGCAGAGGTGCCGATACCTGCCTCATCTAAAGCAGTCCGGATCCAGCCTGCAATCACTGTACGTGAAGCTGCAGCCACACTTCCTCTAGTGGTGACGAAAAGACTATCTAATCCTGTTCTTGCACTCCTTCGCGATTTAGTGATCTTGATTAAGAGCCGCAGCCACCAAGTTGGATCCATTTTTTGTTCTCTATTTTTTGAGAGCCCCCAACCGGACTGCCTATATGAGACACTGTCGGTTTTCGAGCCGAAAATGGGCCAAAGAACTATTGAATCTCCCTTGTCTTGGAAATTTGCCGAATTAATCCGCAAAATTGTGAGGTCATGGATTCTTCTACCCGAAGCTAACAGCAGTAATAGAGCTACGTGTCTTGAAACTTGAAAATGGCTTTCAACGTCCACAGATTTTTGTTTCATCCACTCGATTAATACATTCACATCCCAAATCATTGCTTTTGCTTGAGGTGGATGAGATGAATTTATGGCCTTCAACATATGCCTTACTGTAGGATGTGAACTAATCTCTTCTCCCCTCGCTGGATTTGCGAACGTTGCAACAACCGACTTATAAACCAAGATTGTGTTGTAGGCAAATTTTTTCTCCCTGTAAAAGTAGCCTAAATACTGTGCTACTTTCTGCGCAGATGGGTTATTCAATGAGACACCTTGTGACGTAGACCATGCTACCCAAGATTTCCAAGGTGCGACGTAGGTTTTCTGCGTTGATTTTCGCCAAGATGATTCCAACAAAGCTACATCCTCGTCGTGCCATCCATCTGTATGGGTAAACCACCCCGTACCTTCCAAGCCTCCAAATGTAGGTCTAGAACTCTCGGAGGGGGGCAATTGGTTTGAAGGTCCAGAAGATTCCGATGAAGGTTGCGAATGTTCCAAGGGGGGCATAATGATCGACGCTTGAGGTCCGCTCTCCAGAATACTTTCTCCCATTTTGGGAGAATCAAGATGTACACTCCTCGAGCTAGATTGAGATGCTGAAGCACTCTTGGTATTAGAAATGGAGGAGGGAATATCCAAGCCAATTTGTACTCCCAGGTCCGACTGAAAGCGTTCACGAATGCTGAAGTCTGATCCGTGGTTTGAGATGCATAGGTCGGGACTACTGCTGAGCGAGCAGTCGCCATTAAATCTATCTGTGGGGCTCCCCACTTCTCGAAAATTCGGTCCGTCACCTCTTTCGACAAATGCCAATCTGGTAGCGAATTTCCTCTCGACAATCGGTCGGCCACAACATTGTAAATTCCCGGAATGAAGTGAGCTTCTATCTGGAGATCCAAGCGCGACATCAGCATCAACAACATCCTCGCTAATTGTAAAAGGGGTAGAGACTTCGTTCCCCCTTGACGTCGAATGTAAGCCAAGACCGTCTTGTTGTCTGACTGAAGACACATTTCCTTCTTGTTGATATGCCAGCTTTTCTGTTCGAAACTCCAAAGGCCTTTCATTAATTTGTCCCCTATTTGGGCTCCCCAGCCCTCGTTGGATGCATCCGTTACCAAGTGAATAATGTGCATGTTCGGAAAGATTCGCGAATTTGCTGATGAATTTTGTATCCACCACTTCATGTCGGTCTTCACTTGATGAGAGAGAACAAAGTTCTGATTTGGGAAATCTTTCGGGAGCAAGCGTGTTGCTCGCTGCATGTTCCTGCAAATTAGTCTTCCTAGAGGAACTACAAAGGAAGCGAATTCCAATGTTCCTAGGAGAGACTTCGCTTGCTGCCAACTCCATTTTTGCTGACTCATTATTTTTTCCAGGGTTTGCTTTATTCTTTTCGTCTTCTTCTCGGATAAAAATTTCAGGTCTGTCCAAGGATTCCACATGATGCCCAGATACTCTAACTGTCGACTTGGCACTAGAATTGATTTTGGAAAATTTATTTTCCATCCCAAAAAGGTGAGAAAATGTACTGCTTCCTTTACCTGTTGAATCAAGAGGTGCTCGTCTTGGTTGGCCAAAAGAAAGTCGTCTAAGTAGACCAAAACTCTCATCCCTCTTTTTCTTAGTTGACCTGCTAACCAATTCGACACTCTCGAAAAGGCTAGAGGAGCGCTCGAGAGGCCGAAAGGCAATGCCGTCCAGCAGTATATTTCTTTCCGGTAGTACATAGCCAGATTTAGCCTGTGAGCCTCTTTTATGGGGACATGTAATTAAGCTTGAGATAGATCTATTTTGGATAAGAAGTCTTTCTTCTGAAGGAAACCCGGAACTTTCGAGTGAGTTATTAATCGCAATTTTTCTGGTTTCAGATAATCGTTTAAACGCTTGAGATTGAATACCGGTCTCAGGTAACCATCTGATTTTGGAACTAAGAAAATGGTCGACAGGAACCCGGACGGAACGTTCGTCCTCTCTAGAACTCCCGACTTGATGAACTCTGTCAATTCCCTGTCCATGTCGGTTGATGGTCTCGTTTCTAATCGTGTGCAAAGACTGTCTGAAAATGGAATTGTTGGGGGGTTTCTTTATGAAAGGAATGGAATAACCTTTTAGAACACTGATGATCGAATCTGGAGCCCCAAGACTGACCCATCTTTTTGTGAAGTGTCTCAATTGTCCCCCTTGAAATTCTCTTTGATCCTGCGAGTCAGAAATTTTTTGAATTTCTTCCTCTATCTGCGCCTGATGATCTAAAAATATTTCGGGACTTCTGTGATGTCCCATGCCCTCCTCGATTCGCTTTTCTTTTATCTGAGCTGAAGGAAGCTTTTTGATGAAAACCTCCTCGATTCGATGAGGGCCGCACAGATGGTTTTTTAACAGTGCTCTCTCTGGACGAACTATCTCCTCTAAAAGTTTGGGACTTCCCAGATCCAGAAGGTTTAGAGGTTCGAAAAAAATTATAGAACCCGCCATGTTCTTTTAATAATGCACTCAATTTATTTTCATCGAAAAGATGTTTTTCTGAGGGTGTGACACTAGCGAGGAGGGAAGCCATGTAGTTATTTTTTGGTACAAAGGGCTTTCTTCTCATGTCAATCACGTCCGCCCGTCTGCCGCATGTGTACTGAAGAAGATCATCTGAGATGACTCGAAAAGGAGAATCATTTTCCAAGAGAGTCTTCTTCACATCCTCACTTATAGTTGGATGCTTCTGTGCCAAGGACATAATGGCGGATTGAAATTCTTTCCTTTGAAGGAGCAAACCATGAGTGAGCGTACCGAGAGCAAGATCAAATTTACCCAATATATCCGAATGATGGGTGTGTAACGCTAAGCCGTTTAGTTGTGAACTAACTTGTGAAGCTGAAAAAATTGGAGCGGCCTGTAATTTCTTTTGCGCTTCTAAATAGCGAATTTTGTTTCAAGAGTCACTACCAAGGCGCTGACATTGTATGCCCTGATTTGCCAGTTCCTCCGACGGTTTCGGGACTGTTGGCTCTAGCTCCTTGGTCGCAGGCGAGAAATCTATAACCTCTTTATTAGTGTGAGGCAAAACCGAATCTAGCACTGGATAACTAGGAGCTTTCCATGGCGCAGTTTCTTTGGGCGAAGGAGAGGAAATTTCATTATCAGAGTAAGAAGAATAATTCTCCACGTCAGAGTATTCAAAAAGGGATTTGTCTTCATAGTCCTCTACATTGGGAGCGATTCTTTCTAGTACTTGTGTCAGTAAATTTTCTAAACGATTCGATCACTTTTCCAACTGGGATAATCTCGAACTTTTGTCTGAAGGTTCTCCTTCCGAAATAGAATTGAAAGATTTCCTTTTTCTCGAATTATTAGAATTTCTTCCTATGACAGGGGAGTCTGGTGGGAAAGAATAATTCTGAGCATTACGAGTTAACTCATTTGACGCTGCTGATCTTGAAATTAAGAAAGGACGAATATTTTCAATTGAATGAACAATTTATTCGCCTTGCGTTGTAACGCAACTCAACTTTTGCACCAAAGTAGAAGGATTGATGATCAATGCTCTGCAAAAGTCCCAGTCTAGCATGACCAATTTTATTTTCCTAAAATCATGACTACTTACTTCTGTTGCGTGAAAAAAAAAGGCATTTACGATGCCCACAGTAGGAAGCGCGCAGGAAATTTCGCAAAGCAAGCGAGAATCTGGATTTTTTCCTGCCAACTAATTTTTTGATATCTCGCGAACCTTCCACATTTTCCAGTCTGCAGGTAAGGTTTGGGCTGCAAGCGATTTGAGCCTTTCCAAGGGTAAAGTGTGTGCTTCTTTGGCCGCCTGACGCAGGTATAAATCCCCCAAACTGGTGGTAGGATGATCCATCTGTAAATAAAAAATAAAATGCAGTTGATGCGGGTGAAGCTCTTCAAGGACTGCTGCTTTGTGCGAGCTGTAAGACGTGTAGTCCAATGTTTAAAGACAAATACGCAGGCATAGGTTGCCAAAGGGCGAACGCTAATCTACACTTTAATTATATGTGGACAGTTGTATAGGGCGAACCGTCCAAGACAATTCATAGGCTGCCAAAGGGCGAGCACTAAGAGACAGCTGTGTTGAACAAGCTGTAAGACGTGTAGTCTAATGTCCAAAGACAAATACGCAGACATAGGTTGCCAAAGGGCGAACGCTACTCTACACTTTAATTAAATGTGGCAGTTGCATAGGGCGAACTGTCCGAAACAATATTTTAATCTGAAACAAAACAAAAAATAACAACAAAGGACTTACATTGAGATGAAAAAGAGAACAGGAACCAGGAAAATCAAAAGTCTCTGATTCAACACAAATAATATTCACTATCGAACGGTACGCACCGTTTAACACACATCCAGTCGCTTTGGGAAAAGAAAGCGCACTGAGGCTCGCTCAAAGAGCGGGACTAGCCGCCGCTGTGGGAGAGTGACCTAAAGATGGGGGGTAAGGGAGGAGTAGGAACGATAGAAAGGGAAATACTAGTTTGTAAGGGTGAAAGAAAGAGAGTAACACACGTCCAAATCGCGAGGGAGGGGGAAGGGTAATCTCAATGGTCAGGCCGAAGGCACAGACCAGAAATTATAAGTTTGTCGCAGTTAAATAATAATAGTACGCGTGTCTGAAGAATGTTCTCTGTGCCCTAGTCATTTTTCATGCATTTTATATTTTTTATAAAGAAAAATGTACACCAATAAGAATAATTTTAATTTGAAAACCACATATGTATACTCTAAATCTGAATTAGTTCAATAATTACCAATTGAAAAGTAAACAATCAGTCACTGATTCAATTATTTATTTCTCTTATTTAAAAAAAAACTTTATTTTTATTTTTGATTCTTTCTAATTAATGAGTTATTATTTAACTAATCGTTAGTCAAATTTCAATACTGTATTAGTCATAATAATTGTGACCTCAACTTAGAAAAACGCGAATATCACCTAAACTAGAAACGGCCATAAGGGCCCTTTTCATCCGGACGCTCACATATCTTGTATAAAGAATAATGTAAACCAATAAGTATAATTTTGATTTTTAAACGACAATGAACTCCCTGAATCTGAATTAGTTAAAAATGACGAATAAAAGGCTAAAAATCAGTTAAATATTATCCTCTAATTCTTCGGTACACATTTTTCAACTGAAAAGTACAGAATTATAATTTTAGAAAAGGAAAGGCAAAAATCATCCTTTCTTTCAAGCACTTGTTATATATTTTTCTTATATCATGGCGATTTACGTAATAATGGAAAATATCCTAAAAGTTTCCGAAGAAAAAAATGTTCTATAATCTTTCCTTAATCAATTATACCATACTGAATTAATTTGTGAGATTTATAATTATAAATATTATATTCAAGGCCGTGGCTACGTGTACCGAAATTTCAGTACAAATAACCTGATTTTTTCGATAATTTTTTTCATTTTTACAGTTCAGTTTTGTTAAACGTCTACGTAAATACTTGTGTAAATACCCGAAATATAAGGAGATCGAGAATATAGCAGGTCATTATAAAAAGGTTGAATTCCATATGATACTCAAATGTTATTTTATGGCATTTCAAGCCATCCGGAAGAGAACTCTGCAGAAACTAAGAGAACACTTTTCGAAGCGAATAAACAGATATTTACCAAATAGGCGTTTTGATATTTAAACGAAATTTAATTCAATTTTAGATGGAATATCTTAAAGTAAACTCTTTGCTAATGAAATCTTATTTAGAACATTTTTTAGAATACATGAAGCAACTTCTTTTGTTGGAACTTGAAAAAAAATTGGTTCAGACCCACCTAATAATAGGGGTTCTATTCGATATGCAAATCAAGATTGAAGCCTTAATCAAAGTTTTTAGCCGGGGTGGACGCAGGTCAGGGAAAACCTGGAAATCGAGGAAAATAATTTGTTGGTCAGGGAATGTCAGGAATAAACAAAACATTACAGGAAATTGCTATAAAATGAACTTTAAACATGTAAGTCAAGGATAATGAATGGAACAAATGTTAATTTAGATTTAAATTTGATTCCTTCCACATTCCTTACACATTGATAATAAAATTCCAATGAAATGGTTCTATCGCAATTGAATAATTGTACACTAGGGTGGTACAAAAATGTATGACAAAATTTTTCTTTATGCTAGAGGGCAACGATCACCCCCATTTGATTCCAAATTCGAAAAAAGAAATTCCCTGTACTATTTAATTTTTTTATTTTGATTTTAACAGGGGCCGTTTTTTACTTGAAGTTTCCTATGTAAATTGCATAATAAGAAAGTAAAGAGACTTTTTTGGAATTATCCAACGAAGAATTTCATGGATTAGACGGGTTTGTCACCCCTAACGCATTCCACGGGTCCTTGAAAACTGCTATAGATAGATGACAAACAAATGTCATGTGTTTCTGATACACAGATTTGATAAATCCCATTTTTAATACGAAAGTGATAAATATACTGTTTTAACTCTTCTAAGGTTATATAATTATGTAATAATCATAATTATTATATTGGTTTAAACATTTTTGTACCACCTTATTTTAAACAATAATTTTTCTGGGCATAAGTTTTCTACACTTATTGTTAAAAATTTCTTTCATAATTATCCAAAAGATGTTCGGTAGTTTCATGTTAAAATCCTAAGAAATTTCGGAAAATTATAATAAATCTGAGAAAAATCTGATTTCTGATACATTCGTCTAAAAGTTTAAAAAATTTTATCAACAAAATTGTACGCTTCGAATGAAAGAATATTATGCCATTTTATTTAACAGAAAATTACGTAACATTCTTCGTAATTGAAGGTAAATTTATGAAAATGATGTTAAAACTTCGTAAAACGATGATAAATTTCGGAAAATACAGTTAAAAATTTTGTAAATTTAAGATACGGTGACGTCAAGTATCGAAAATTTCATAAAAATTTCCGTTATTTATTAAATGAGTCTTGTTTTCCAGATCCGTGTGCGTAAATAATATGTAGACTTAGGCACATCCGTATAACGTCATGTTTAACGTCGTGAAACTGAAATTTTATTGCTTTGATTCTGCATGACTAATCTAATGTCTCATTTATGTTAAAAAGGTAGGAATGCAGCGTTAGAGGGGGGAGAAGAGGGGGCCTATGATCTCATAATAAGGAAATCACGTAAATCCTGTGTTTTGCTGAAGATAAATATTTCGTATAAAAGGGCAACTTTTCACATCAAAAGATGTACTTCAAGTTCATCTTTGCTCAGAAGTAGAAATTATACGAATTACTTAACCATGAAGTGTGCGATCATCTGCTGCTTACTGGCATTTTTTGCCTCTCAAGTAAGTCACCATAAATTTGTATTTAAAATATGCCATTTAAATCATTAATTTAATTACAGAAGACGAACTGAATTACTGACGAACCTTATCGCCGATTCCTCTTACGTTAATGCACCTATTATAAACTATTTATTAGGGTAGTCCAAAAAAGGCTTTATTTTATTCTTCTCAAATCATACCCCTACAAAGTGGTTCTTTTGGTTAAAAGTCGCTATTTGTGTCCCTTATATATATATCTATACATATCTTCTTCGAACGTTATAATGTTGATGTACATGTACATATATTGTATATTGTGCGCCTACCGAAGAAAAAATGCACAAACAGCAATTATTTAACTAAAATGAACATTTTTATTTCCAAAAACCGACTTGGGGAACCCCCAAATATATTTGTCTAATTCTGCCAAGAAGCAGGGATAGGGATGCCAAATGAGAGAAAAAAAGTTTTTTTTAACACCCTACTATTTATGCACCTATTATAAAAGAAATTTAAGTTCAAAAAATATATTTCCCAAAAAATATAAACTACCAAAAAATTCTACACTTTTTGAGAAGACTGAATATTTAAAAAAAATGTAATGAAAAGAAGCAATCAAATAATCAATTACAGAGCGAAGCAAAAAAAGAAGCAAAAGAAGCCTCAAAAAATGTTTTTAATTGTATCCCTAAAAACCCCCAATATTTGTTTAGAAGAATAAAATATTTGTTTGACCTTATATCGAAGAAGGAATTTGTTTGATTCAAATAAACATTTTTCTGAGTGTGTCAAATCTTATATTTTTGGTTGCAAATGACACTTCAATGTAAAATTCCTCTGTCTGTTACAATATTTATTAAAGTAGCATCTTATTTATATTAAATATGTATATCAATTTGAAATTTAAAATGAATTTACAGCTCGTCCTGGCAGACGTATATCAGGACCAAATAAATGACTTCAAGGCCGCAAAAGAGGCAGAAATTCAGGTCAGTTGGCAAAAACAATTCTTAAATCTTTAAAACACTTTAAGAATTAAAGCACAGGTTTTTAATATATATTTTTGTGCCACTTAGAAGCTCATTGATGCTGGAACTGCACAACAAAAGGCGAAGACTACATCTTGTCAGGTCAATTTTACGATCCCAACCAAAAATACTGTTGAAAAGGTCTGTTTTCCCGAATTGGCTAAATGTGCACAGAACATGAAGGTAAATAGAATATATAAATTCCTTATACATTTTACAAACGTTAAATTTAGTGTTTTTTAAGATCAAGTTTCATATCTTATAATTAAAAGGAGTATTAAATTTAAACGAACTGTCTACTATTACGGAATTTTCCGTAAACGTTACAGAAAATTCCTTAATACTAGCCCTAGCGTTATACTTGACTGGCAAGCTTTACGGAAAATTCCATAATACTAGTCAGTATCAAATTTAAAATGAAATCCATATTAGAATTCTCTATAATATATTTTGATCCTTGTTTTATATATTTCGAAAAGATTTTGGAAATTTTAATCCATGTGTGCAAAATTATACATCAACCCGTATAGAATTATTAGTGCAAAAAATATGTAATTGCGTTATTTTCTTCCTATTGATCATAAATATAAACATTATTCTTTTATTTGTTTACAGACTGCTCAACAGTGCGCTAAAACCCAGGTTGCTACTTGTATAACGGAGGTACAATTCATTGTGGATAATACCAAGAAATGCATCATAGAAAAATCATACTAATGATAGTGTTTCCTGTAATTTATAAGTAAATAAGTGACAAATCATAATTTATTTTTTATACTGTATTCTACTGGACCAGTATCCTGACAACTCTAACATCCTTTGTTTAGTTTTCTCACTTGGTCGACATCCATAACATCAGATAGTCTATTGTACTGATGATAATAAGAATAAAAAAATGGAAAATGTTAAATTGAGTATCCAAATATCTTCCCATCGGAGTTGCAAACTCAAGCAATTTGAAGTTTGTCCATACAAATTTCAAAATTTTATTATATTTTTTCCATCTTTATTCCATTAATTACTTATGTCATAACTTTTTTCCCCTGACCCACGCGTTGTATTTATAATTTTATAGCAGTACTTATAGTAGAAGATATAAATCGGCGCAACTTATATGAAACACAACGTTTCCGGGGAAGTTATAATGATGAGGCTCAGTTATTTGATGCATACCTCTGCACGCCTAGCCTGAACTGATTTTCACTTGAAAGGGCTTGCAATTCTCGGCCTCATTCAGATTATTTTAAATTAGATAGAATTCCCAACAAATGTAAATGATAACGATTTTTTAGGATTAATAAGTTTCAAGATATTACCTCATCAAAATCAGAATCAATCAAATTTTCCCGAAATTTCGGGCTGACTAGTCCAACTCCTTTTTCTAATTCCGCCAACTTTTCCGGACAACAAGACGCAGTCATAATTAAGAACGTTTTCACTGAAAAGTTTGGTATAAAGTGCCACTTTACGGAATGAAAAGAGGCGTAAAAAGCGACTTTTCCATGCCTATGTCAGAAAAACATTATTTTTTCACATACAAATAATTTTATACACTTTAGTTTCTGTTCTGATCATAATCGGATGACATCCCTGACGGCGCGTTGAACCAGTGATCTCAGACCGGCATGGGCATAGCCAGATACCGATATGCGTCTGACTATATCTGGCCCGTACTTCTGAATGCACCTGCAATACAGCGACGAGTCAGTTACCCTACGCCGTTACAGCCAGGCGCGCCGGTGCTTATACAGCGTCCGCGCTCATGATATCTCAGTAACTGTCTGGAACAACATATGGAATTACCAAGAATTCTGTCCTTCACGAAAAATTTCAATTACACCAGAGCCGCCTTTTAGTAACCCCCGGTTTAGTAGTTCCTAGAATTTGTGGCTCACGCTGTTTCTCAGCGCGCAGGGTGAGAGACGGTTGCGACTCTCGCCTGACTGTTTACGTTTTGATTCCTCCGATTCATGATTACCTTTTTCATATATTTTCTCTCTACCGGACAGCACAAAATTTTCCCTAAACATTCTTGGTACATTCCAATGGAAGGTTCGGTGAATTCCGAAAAATGTTCCTGGAAGATGCCCGGAAGACGGTGAATGTCCGTGTATCAAGGAACGTTCCCGAGGAAGGTTCGGGGAACCTTTCTTGATACGCGGGCATTCAACTACTTCCGGGAACCTTCCTGGAACATTTGTCGACATTCTACGAACCATCCATTAAAATGTATCAGGAATGTTCAGGGGATGTTTTATGTTCACGTAGCAAAATATAACTTTGATACTGTTTGCAAACACGCGATGCCGAAAGACGCTGCCACGGAATTCGTCCAAAGTTTGTTCCACCGTTTTCCTCTCTTTAATCATTTTTGTCTACCTTATTATTTTTTCTTTGCGATACAAGAAGTTTCCAGTTTATTTTTTGACTTTTTTTTAACAAGAAGTCTTAGATTAGTTTTGATTTTCCTTTTTGCTAGGAAGTAGTTGCTATTTTACCAATAAAATACGTTATCGCCGACTAGAACTACAATATTTTTGTTCTTATGTTCTCGAGGAAGACAGCACTGTGTATGTCTGAATTCCAAAGTGCACGGATGGACATTTAAGGACTTTGGCGTGTACAGTTGGACATGCAAAGTTGACTTTATCTGAAAATTTAGTTGATAACGGACGAAAGAATTTCGAAAGATCTCAGGAACAACCAGAGTGAATATCTTGCACAAAATTTTCCTGTTCTAGCAATATTATTAGACACAGCATTTTCCGGGTGATAGCCTATTCTTGTAGAAATCTCACACAATTGTGTTAAAAAGAAACCTAAGGTTACAAAGTCAGTTATCAAAAAGTTGATCTAACTTGGATAAAGAATTATGTATACCAATATAATTTATTTTAATTTTCAAACACAAATGTATGCAAAGTCTAAAGAATGCGTTACATAGAATTGGGGAAGGGGGGGGGGCAAATTCGCGGTAAAATGCGTTACGTAATACTTGAGTGGCCCTTTTGGCGAATTTCATTTATACCACACTCTGGCATACAAAAAAATATTATGTCATGTTCGCGTGCCGATTAGATAAAATTTTTATCGAAAATTTCACGAGATTTTGATTTGTTTACTGTTACGTCACACGAACAAATATTTTTTCAAGTTTGCCTGCCGATCAGATAAAATTTTTATGCAAAATTTCACGAGGTTTTAATTTGTTTACTATTACGTCACAGTTTGATCTAAACAAAAATATTTTGTCAAGTTTGTGTGACGATTTGATAAAATTTTTATGGCAAATTTCACGAAATTTTGATCTGTTTACTCTTACGTCACACTCGACAAATAAAAATATTTTTTCAAGTTTGCGTGCCGATTAGATACAATTTATATGGAAAATTGTATGCCATTTTAATCTCCTTATTCTTACATTGAACTCTGACCTATATAAAATATTTTTTCAATCTTTGCGTGCCGATTATATAAAATTGTGATGGAAAATTTAATGAGATTTTAATCTGTTTACACATTAGCCATAAAATGTTGGCGTCCGCATGAAAAAGGCCATTATAGCTGGTATAGAGTTACGTATAGGGTCATACAGCTGGATGAATTCCCCACATTTTAAGTCAAAGACGAACGCTTCATGTTGAAAAGCGAATCACCGGAGAATTTTTGAAATTGGTATTTCAAAAAATTGCTTTTTGAGAAAAAGGCATCTAAAGTTGGCGAATGCCATAAGCGCACGTCGTATACTTTTTCTTCAAGCATTAGATATACCCAATTCCAATTGTTTTCGGGACATCAGTATAGTGCCAATAGATTCAGTATAGGTTCTATTATCGTCCCCACCTGAAACCCGAAAATAATAATTTTGACCCTGACTTAGAAAAACGCGAATATCTCCTAAACTAGAACCGGCCATAACAGCCCTTTTCATGCAGATATGAACAAATGATGAGTTTGTCGCAGTTAAATAATAACACATGAGTCTGAAGTAGGAATGCCCCTAAGTTCTAGGTTTTTTTTACATTTTATATTTATTATAAAGAATAATGAAAGTCAATGGTTTTAAATTGAGGTGATATCGGTTTTGGGTCAATCGGACCCCAGTGTGTCAAGTAAGGGATAAAATCACTTTCATATTTCAGAATTCAAATATTGGGTTAAAAATTCTTCTTTTTTGGTAGAAAATTAATCTTCTTGGTTAAAAATACATCTTTCTAGTTGGAAAAATAACTACTTGTTTGATTTCTTTTGTTAAAAATTCCTTTAATTGTTCTTGAAGATTCAGCATTTTAGTTGAAAATTCAAATTTTTTTATTGATAATTTAACTTCTTTGTGGAAAGTTGAACTACTTTGTTGAACATCCATTTTTTTGTTGAAGACTCATAATTTTAGTCGAAAAATCATATCTTCGGTTGAAAATTTAAATATCTTGTTGAAAATTGTTTTTTTTTATTATCTTTTTTATCTGCAAATGTAACTATCCTATTTTCGATTAAAAAGTGATATTTTCGATTAAAAATTGATATTTTTTAGTTGAAAAATCAAATACTTTGTGGAAAATTCACGTATTTTGTTCAAAATTTGTCATTTTTCATAAAAAATGTATCGTCCTGGTCGAAAATTCATCCGTTTTGGTTAGAAATGCAACTCTTTGGTAGAAAATTGGTTTGTTTTGGGTGAGTAATCAACTATTTTGTTGAAAATTAGTATTTTTGGTTAAAGTCAACTGTTTTATGTGTAAGTTAAAATCATTCTTTGTAGAAATATCAACTATTACATTTTTCGTTGAGAATTCATCTTTTTCGGTTGAATAAAATTCAACTACTTGGTTGAAAGTTGAAATACTTTTTTTTTGGTTGAAAATCCATAAGTTTAGTTAAAAACTGGACTATTTGGTTGTGAATGAACTTTGTGTTGAAAAATCAAATTTTCGGGTTTACAATTCAACTGTCAATTTCAAAATATCACCTTCTTATTGTTTCAATAAAGTAAAGAATGTTACACCATCGCGTTATTTGACTAAACTTTTCTATTCTTCACGTTATTAATGTTTATAAAATTCCTTTAATTATTACATACAGCTCTAAGTAAATCTATATATTTTTATTGAGCAATTAGATGCTTTCCGCTATTGAATTAGGAAATATCTCGACTGATCGAATTAGTAATTTTTTACTTATCAATGGTGGCACACATTTCGCTAATTGAATCTGTAAAATTGTACTAGTAATTAGTTAAAGTTTACCGATTTTGATTTAGAGAGACATCAAAGCGTCTTTTGCATAAGGAAAAAAGCTATACAATTAAAAAAAAACTTCTTTAGGTACTTAATTTTGTACGTATTCAAACTGATGCTTATTCATGGCAAACATTTTTTACAAATTTTGCGAAATAATTGCAATTTTCTATGCAAAATAAGGAAAGTAAACATATGAAAAAAATAATTTGAAACTCGGAAACAGAACTCTGCTGAAACACACAGAAAAAAACAAAAGTGAATTTTTGTTGCGGGAAATTGTCAAGTAGATAAAGTTGAATTTTTTCGCATCGAAACAAAACCAGATTCAGTAGAGTTGACATGGTAACCATTTTCAATGTGGTGGGTAACTCTTAACACGTGAAGTTCATTTTTTTTGCAGGTAAAGTTTACTCTGAAATAGCTGTAAAGATTACATTTTGTTTTTTCTGTGAAGTAGCGCATGAGGATCCTGAATATGGATAATTAGTTAATATATTGATCCAAATTGATCCCATATTGATCCCATATATTGTCAAGAATGTAAAATATTCTTATTTTTTTTAAATTTTGTTCAATATGACCTTCTTATTGTTTCAATAGAGTTACAAATGTTACACCATCTCATCGTTTCATTAAACTTTTCTATTTTTCATATTCTCCGTGTTTATAACTTTTTTTGAATTAATATATACAGTTCTGAATACTTTTCTTTTTACCAAGCTATTAGGTTTCCACTACTGAATTAGGAAATATATCGACTACTCGAATTAGTAATTTTCTACCAATGTTTTTTGGCTCACTTTCTGGTAATCGAATCTGAAAAATTTCACTGGTAATTAGTTAAATTTCACCAATTTTGATTCAGAAAGAAAAAAAGTTTAAAAACTAAAAAATTACTTCTTTAAGTACTCAAGTCGATACTTATTTCCCTCGTACCGACCCATCGGGTTCGGGGTTTTAAAACTGTTGCACATCCCTATGTGTTGCTCATAAACCCTCTTGAAATTAATTATAACAATTTATATTTATTGATTTTTTAAAAGAAAAATTTGTCTCTACAAAATTATTATCCAAATTCCGTAATCAATTGCTCGTTACGTCCAGACTTTAGTTTTAATGTCATGACAATCATGTTTAACCTAAGATTTGCATATTGTATTACGAACTACTGATTTTATTTTAAATCGCGTATACTCGCTATTAAATGAAGGAAAATTGAAAAGTAGGTAAATATCATCGTAATTAATTTTCTTATTACTATTTGTTTAGACCAAATAGCGCGGAGCGAAAAAGTTGTTCTGACAGGTGATCAGGTGGATGGGAGTTCAGTCCAACACTCCACAACTCTCGAAATGAGTCAAAATTCGGCCTCAAAATGATGAACTTTCCCTAGGTGTGCACCGATGCTCAAGGTTGCAAATATGAGAACGAAAATTCTAATTTTGAGACCATTGAAATTTGAGCTGCAACAAATTTAGCAACAGCGTTTTTCTGTGCGCCAAAGTACTCTCTAAAACTGAATTAGTTAAGAATGACGATGTGCAAAGCAAAAAATCGGCCACTGATTCAATTAGTTATTATTTAACTAATCTTTTTTCAAATCTCACTGTTTTATTAATAAAAAAGCAGGTTACATTATTTGATAACAAATCAGTTGAATGTTTTTTTCCAAATTTTTCGGTACATATTTTACGACTCAGAAGTATAGAATTATAATTTAAAAAAAGGAAAGGCAAGATAATCATAGTTTCTTTTCAAACGCTTGTTATATATTTTTCTTGTCTATCACGGCGGTTTTTTGGATCCCGTGTGCGTATGTGATCGTATGTTCATCCGTATAACGTCATGTTTGACGTCGTGAATGTGACGTTTTATTGCTTTGATTCTACGTGACTAATGTAATGTCTGATTAATGTTAAAAAGCAAGGAATACAGCGCCAGACGAAATGGGGATGGGGGGGGGGGTCATGAAGTCACAACAAGGGTATCACGAAATTCCGGCACGTGCCCAAAGATAAGGATTTAGTATAAAGAGGCAACTTTCGACATCAAAAAATGTACTTCAAGTTCGCCTTTGCTCAGAAGTAGAAATTGTACGAATTATTCAACCATGAAGTGTGCGATCATCTGCTGCTTACTGGCATTCTTTGCCTCTCAAGTAAGTCACCTTCAAAGTTTGTATAAAATTTTCAATTCGAATAATTCATTTAATTTCAATAGACAAAATGTTTCCTATTGCCTATTTTTCTTAAATCTATGCTTTTTCTGTATTTTTACCTTGATATCCCTTTCTTCGAACGTTACAATTTTGATGTACATTTCTCACAAGGAGAAAAGGAGAGTTTTTATAGAAAAAAAAGTTTTTTTTGGACCACTATAATATTTATGCACCTATTATAAGAGAAATTTGGTTGCGAAATATTTTTCCAAATATATATATATATATATATATATATATATATATATATAAATTATTCAAATATTCAACACTCATTACAGTAAGAGAATATGCGTCGAGTATTTTAATTTCGATAAATAAATATCATTTTGTTAATTTTTTTCAACGTCGCATTCAGTTTTCCAGTTAAATTAATTAACATTCATTCTATTTTTCGATAACAAATAATAATATAAAATCATACCTTAGAGCAAAGAATTTTTGATCAAATTAAAATTTTTTTAAATACCAACAAAAATTACGTTTTTTCTTTGCTTGGTTGATGGGATACTTAACGTTAAAATATTCTTTGACTTAATCAATTCTTGGGCCACTTCAAAATATTAAAAACAATGCAAAATTACTATTATTCAAAGTTGTATTATTTTTTAATTTAGAAAAGTACATATGCGTTTCTGTAAACGAAACGAGAAAAAATATGTGGAAGATATTTTTTCTTAAATTTGGATCAAGTGTACCGTTAATCAAATCCGAAAAAGATTGAACATTTTGTTGATATTTCAAAAAATTCAAACTTAAACAAAAATTATATTTTCTAGAATATAATTTTATATTATTATTTCTAACATTGTATTTATAGTGAAAAAATCAGATTACTTAAAGTCACGTAACAATGAGGCGGGGTGGTGGTTCATTGTCTATTGTTACCGTAATGATCCAAGGGCGTAGCCATGGTCCGAAAATAGTCCAAAAAACGTTATTGTAATATATGAATGACCCCTATGGTATATAGTGTATGTTTTAAAAAATCAATGAGAAAAATTTGAAATGGTGAAATTGATAAATTCGCTCGTAAAAATCCTCTGTCTGTTATAATATTGAATAAAGTAACATCATAGTTATATTAAATATGTATTTAGAATTGATATCTAAAATAAATGTACAGCTCGTCTTCGCAGACGTATATCAGGATCAAATAAATGGCTTCAAGGCGGCAAAAGTGGCAGAAATTCAGGTCAGTTGACGAAAATAATCTTTATTGTTGAAAAAACTTTAAGAAATAAGGTACATGTTTTAAGTTTCAACATTACGGAGAAATTCTTATCATATATTTTTTTTTCTCATAGAAACTCATTGATGCTGGAACCATACAACAAAAGAAGAAGACTACATTTTGTCAGGTCAATTTTGTGATTCCAGCCAAGAATACTGTTGAAAAGGTCTGTTTTCCCGCAGTGGGTAAATGTGCGCAGAACGTGAAGGTAAATATAGAATGTAATTTCATTAAACATTTTACTGATGGAAAATTCAGGTTTTTGTCATGAATGTTGACATCCTATAATTAGCAATTCTATTCAATTTAAACTCTCTACTATCATGAAAATTTTCGTTCAGGACTAACTTTACGAAAAATTTCGTAATACAGCAGTTAGTGCCAACTTTAAAATAAAAACTCTATTTGAATTCTCTAAAATATGTAAATTTGTTTTATATATTTAAAAAAGCTTTTGGAAATTTAAATGCGTTGGTGAACAAGTGTAAATCAACCCGTATAGAATAATTATTGAATGAAAAAAAAATCTTTAATTGCGTTAGTTTCTTCAGCTTTATCATAAATATAAACATTATTGTATTATTTTTTTGCAGTGCACTAAAACCCAGGTTGCTACTTGTTTAAATCAGATACAATTCATTGTGGACAATGCCAAAAAGTGCATCTCCGAAAAATCATACTAGTGATTTTGTTTTATTTAGGTTTTAAGTAAATAAGTGCCAAATCATGATTTATTTTTTATACTCTATTGTACTAATTTTAATAAGAATAAACAATTCGAAAGAATGTAATTGAGTACCTAAATATCTTCCAATCCGAGTTCCAATCTATAAAAATTTAAAGTTTTTCCATACAAATTTCAAAATGTTGTTATATTTGTTTCTTTTCATCTTTATTCAATTAATTATTTATTGAATTTTTCCGTTTTACTAACCCACACTTTTTATTATGGTAGTCCTTATAGCAGAAGATAGGCATCGGCGTAACTGATATAAAACGCAACATTTCCCGGGAAGCTATTATCATAAAGCCCTCTTTATTTGTTGCATACCTCTGCACGCGTAGCCTTAACAAATTTTCCTCTTCAAGGGTTTGAACATCTCAATCTCTGTGTGATTATGTTAAAGCAGACTCAATTCCCAACAAATCTATAAAACAACGATGTTCTAGTATTAATAAGTTTCAAGTTATGGCCTCCAAATAAAACATTTTTTAAGCAACATTAAGCTTTTTTTGAAATAACTTATTTTCGATAAATCCTATATCAAATTTTGTAAAACGCAAGCAAGCCCCTGCCAAATAACTCATCGACAAATAGATGGAGCCATAATTGAAATATTTTTTACTGAGATGTTTTGGGGTAACTTCAAACTATAACTTGTTGTTAATCATATGGGCGATTGCCAACAGGTTGATCATTTAGACAATGAGATTTTCGAAGACGACAAAAGATCAAGGGAAGAAAACAACTAAGAGATCAAGGAATATATTTATGATGGATATGAATATTACACGTTGCTAAAGATCTTTTTTCCGAGACCTGCATTTCGGCAAATTACACCTTAGCTAATTTTTTAGTCAAATAATATAACCTACATGTTTTGACTAATAAAATACTGGAACATTTATTTTGTAAAAACACGTCGACGAACCTGCGAAACGTTCACATTGAGTGGACGAATCAACTCCAAAATGACTTGCTAGACTGCTAAGATGTCAGCGTTACCGCTGCTCACGGAGGCTTTATGGCGTGTATGCACACTCTGTGGTGCCAGAAACACCCAGAGCTTTAACACGGTTCGCATCAGCCATCGCGAAATCAACGTGCCTACCTCTCGAAAAATGGATATGTACGCGGAGCGCTTTCCGAACCGCTGCTGAAACAAGCTGCAGACGAAGATGAGGAAGCGACATTAAGACCAACTGAGGAAAGAAGGCACCTTCTGAGAGATGATCGGGATTTCAGGACAAGGAGGAACATTGACATGCAGGTTCCTCCTAAGCCCGAAGATCTTGCTGAATTGTTTCCCTTCCTTCGTGAGAATATTTCGGAGGAGTTCGACCTCTGGACCATCAATTGTTCAGTTTATGGTGCTGCCCGAGCTTTCGCTGATTCAATTCGAAGACTAAAATCGATGATGGATCAAAAGACCAAAAGACGCTTGCATCAACTGAACAAGAAGATTGGATGGGCAAGACAGAATGCGTCCGGTGTGATTGACTACATAACATCTGGTAGATCGTTCACGAAAAGGGTTCGAAAGTTCGCCCAAGAACTGAGGATCTACAATCACACACTGAACTAGTCAAAGCTGCTGACAATCAAGCAACATATTGTTGACAAAACACGGGTGTTAGCTGATGCAAGGAGGAGAATACAGAAGGGGGAGAGATGGGTCAGGGAGAATCAATAGGTATTCAAGATTTCGAAAACACTAGAGAAGTGGGTGAAAGATATTCTGCCTATTCAAGAAAAGTGGGTGAAAGATACTCTGGCTATTATGGAGATCTTTCAAAATTCCTTCATCCGTTATCAACTAAATTTCTATATGAGGTCAACTTTACACGTCCAACTGTACACGTAAAAGTCCTTAGATGTCCATCTGCGCACTTTGAAATTTAGACGTGTATAGTTGGCCAAATTCCATCTGTCCACGCTGAAATTCAGACATACACAGTGATGTCTCCATCGTTATAAAAATAAGAACAATCTTCTAGTTCCAGTCGATAACGTATTTCATTGGTAAGTGGAAATTAATTCCTTATAAAAAGAAAATGAATAATAAATAAGGACTTTTTGGCGGGAAAAAGAAAAAAATCTAAACTGGGACTTATCGGTCGAAAAGAAAAAATAATAAGATAGATAGAAATTATGGAAGAGAGGAAAGAGGAAAAGAGGATGATAACGTCTACGATGATGGGAGAAAGGTTGGAGGATTTCCGAGTCAGAACCCAGATCCAGGATGATCTTTTTCTTTCTTTTTTAAACCATCTTTATTCATAACTTCATTGAAAGGCTACATTGATTCTTACATATATTTCTGTATAATAAATTCTGCACCTAGTTAACGACGAACTCAACAAAATATTTCTAATTATGTGGCATTATACGCAGCTAGGAAAATATTCACATTTCTATTGTCATTTTCGGGTAAAAAGGTAAGTAAAAAAATCATAGATGATTTTCGAGACAATTACTGCAGTGCCATGAGCGCGGAACGCTGGAGAAGTATCGCGGTCTGACCATAACGACGGGGGATCACTGACTCGTCGCTGTAATGCAATTCGATCTGGGGTCCTTTCTAGAGACTTCAAAAACGTTCAGTTTGCGAAAATGTACTGAAATTTGAAATCGTTAATAATGTAGCACTGATAGTGATAATTTTTCAATTAACGCGAGAAGAATTACCTGTAACATCAAGTGCATTTTGCCAGCTCGCACAACATTATAATTTGAGATGCTGGTTGTGAGGAACGTAACCTAACCTCTAATTTGGATCGTGTTACTTTTTTATTACGTGTTTTTGCCTATGAGAATCTTTATGCTCCGGGACAAGGATTCTACGGAATTTTTAGTTGATTTCAGTAATTTAATAGAATTTGAAGAATTTAAAATATTTTAGGTTATTTTAAAAGATTCCAAATAATTTGTAATAGATTTCAATAGATAATAATTATCTTCAAACGTATTCTTTTTGAGGAAAACTTTTGTTTTTCTTTTTCCACATCTAATAGAAGTGCGAATAATAACAACTTGAAGCCTTAGTCAGGGAAAGTCAGGAATTTGAAAAAATAAATGGCAAAATTCAAGAAATGTCTGTAAGAAGCACTTTCAGCATGTAACTGCCACTTTTAGTCACCTCGTTTCTGAAATCACTTTTGAGTCACTTTTTTAAGATAAAGTCACTATAGTCACTTGTTAAAATGAAAAAATTACATATTTCACTGTTATTTCAATAAATTAACCTATGAGTGGATCACTATTGAATTCAGGTCTATGCGTATTTCTGACATTTCTTGAATTATCTTGAAATATTTTAGAGTACTAAAAGAATCCTACAAATTTTTAATGGATTTCATTTATTTTAAGGTATTTAAAAGATTTTTAGGGTATTTTAAAAATCCCCAGGTCTTTTCAACAGCTTAAAAAAGTTTCAAATGTTTTCAAAAAGTTGCAAAGGATTTTAAATATTTCAGGGTATTTTTAAAAATTCCAAGGAATTTTTAACAGCTTTCAAAAGTTTCAAGGGATTTCAAAAAATTAAAAAAGATTTTAAATATTTCAGGGTATTTTTAAAAATTTCAAGAAATTTTCGAAAAATTTTGACAATGTCAAGGTATTTCAAAGAATTTTAGAGGACTTGAAATATTTCAGGATATTTTAAAAGATTCCAGGCAATTTTTAATTTATTTCAATAATTTGCAGGGATTTCAAAGGATTTTATCGTACTAAAAAAAATTGAAAGGAAATTTTAATTCATTTTAGTAATTTAATGGGATTTTGAAGGATTTGAAATATTCCCGGGGGTTTTAAAAGATTCCAAGAAATTTGTGAGTGATTTTTACAATTTCATGGGATTTCAGAGGACTTTAGGGTGTGTTACTCGCAGAGATGGAAAACATATTTTTAATTGTTTTTAACTTCCTGAAATTTTGTATTTCTGTCCACTATAAATATAATTGCAATGTACTCTAAAATTATTATTTGTTTTTTAACTTTCCTTCAATACTTTTCAAATGTTTGAAAAATATTTTATATAAACAATCCAGCGCTTCTTATAAAAGGTTTGAATGAAACAAATTTTTTTATCATGCTGGTGTTTTAAAAAGAAAAAAAAATCCCCTATTTTTCCTACAATTGAACTGCTTAACCCTGTTATCTCTGAAGCCCTTGTTAATGAAACCCTTATCAAATGATGCATTTAAATAACTTTCATTCTACCGCAAGAAATTTGGAGACAACTTATTTACTGATTTATCCATTTTAGTATTAAAAATACTACACACATGCGAGAATACCGATTGACGGTTATTATTCTTTTAGACTTTGACTTCAGTTATTGAAAAGGACAGTTCTACGATTTCTGAATTGTATTATGCAGTCAATTCTGTCGCAAGACTCTCGCAAAATGATCGGATGCTGTCACTGCCGAGGTTATGAAAACACTCCAGGCCGCTTTGAAGAAAGATGATAGCTTACAAAAGTTAGCGTTTTTCTTAAGAGAGAGCAGAATTTCTTAATTTGGTCAATTCAACTGCCGTTGTTAAGAATTATTGATTTAATTCAGAATTTTCATGTATTTAAATTTAATTTCTTCTGCAGTCTTGTCTATTCTTTCCTCATTGACGCTGATCTCGGATCTGCAGGCAAGTTCGCCGTCGAAAGAATTGAAGATGCCATCGTCCAAGCGGATGAGATCAATGGTCGCTTTGAGGGAGACAATTTGAGGGAGGTCATTCTGTAACCAGTAAGTCGTTACTACCGGCGGTAGCAAAACGACTTTGGTTACTTTGCTTGCAGCCTGTGATGGAATTTAAGAAATAGGTACACTGGGTAAATATAAGTATATAGAAATGTGATAAAAAGTGCACTTGATGGTCCATATATTAGACTCCATGTATTAGTCACCGCGTGCTATATTGATATTTGGCCTTAAAACTCTCCTGTATTCTCCTCTCCCCTCTCCTCTCCTCTCTTCTCTTCTGTTACCTGTCAAAATAGTACGACGAAATAGGCTATGAAACCCTAAAAATGATATGATTGGGTCTAGTCATAGCGTTCGACGCTATACACAACTAATAGGTTTATTTAAACATTAGTCTTGAATTCGTCACTCGCTTTTGCTAAAGAAACAAGTAAAGACATCATTTTTTGTTACGAGCATTTACCGGAAAATTGGTTACTAAAAAATGCGTTAGACAAATAATTTATGATTATATTGAATCAAAAAAGCCGAAAAATATTCCAAAAGGATTGCGTCCTGCTAAACCTTATATATTACTTCTATAAAGATAGGACATGTTAGTGCAGAATATCTAAAGCAACTTAAAAGCTACGATTGATATTGAAAAAAAATTCAAAAGAAGAAAAATGTTTGAATTTACAAATGTAAATTATTTTAAAATTGATAATTCTGAAGAATTCATTGTTGATAATTTATAAGATTTTAATGTTGATAATTCTGAACATTACTTCTTAACCACACTGGGTTAAAAATTCAATGGGATTTAGGTACTGTTCAAATTTTACGTATTCTTAATAAACGTTTCAAGCTCCAAAGAGCTTATTGTCACGTTTTTTTCAAAACTATACTTTACTATTCTTAATAAAATAAAGGTTTCGTGCTCCAAACAGCTTCCCGTGCAGAAATTTCGAAAGGGCTCTAGTGGGGCCCTCGCTAGTTTTCCCTATCTCCAATCGGGCTCTTGTGAGGAAAACTAGTCGGGCCCCCATCTAGAACGTAACGCTCTGGCCATGGGGGCCCTACTAGATTTTCTAGTAGGCTTCTAGTGGGGGTCGCCCGCCTAAAACCCTATTAAAGAGAAGGGCCCCTGCGGGGCCCCTACAAGGCCCCTGTGTACGATTTAAGTTATTGAGATGAATAATATTCTGCACTAACATTAAAATTAAAAGTATTTTACAATTGATTCAATATTAATAATAATGTAATATCATAACATAATATTACTAATTATTATTATTATCGACAGCAGCTCGTAGCTTCCACGTTACATCTTTACGTGTTTTGGAAATAGCAGCTGAAATAATAATAGTACACTAAAAAATGCCAATCGCTTAATTTATTATAATTGATTTATTTTGATTTTTGTACGTACCGCGATTTTTGTACATTTACTTATTTGACATTTTTTATATTATAATATAGGACAATATTATTTTTATGTTGTGTTATTATTATAGGTTATATTTACTGTTAAAATATTCGTACAAATAAAATATGCTAAATTATTAATACATTATTTACCTTCTACGTGGTCGTCGGAGCGAGCAGCTCCAAACATCATAACCTCACTTTCATCGCATTCTTGTTCGAGTTTTTGCATTAAGCGGAACTTTTTGCTCCGAAATCGTATCTGCTCTTGCAGGCGCCTTTCCTCTTCCATCGTGGAGAAGAATAATTATCAAACACAATACAAAATTACATCAAGAAATAAAAACACAAAACTTGAAAGCTCTCGCGAAGCAATGGACAGCTGTACTTGACATAACCTCTTTAACTTTAAATGACACATACGTGCCTGGTTCCGAAGAAAATTTTCAATAGTGCCGTGAATCAAGTTT
>CAKNYM010046768.1:62872-77919 GCA_932195095.1 Andricus curvator | reverse complement strand
GTGCCTGGTTCCGAAGAAAATTTTCAATAGTGCCGTGAATCAAGTTTCGGAAAAAAGCGTTTATATGCACACACAAAAAAAAACACTATTTCTGCATATTAAAACCGTCAAAACCCTCCAAATTAATACTTTAGGCAATAAGAATAAGATTTTAGGAATGTTCTGGTCGGGGCCCCACTAGATACAGATAGATTCGCCATACCAATACGAAGCATGGAATTCTTCACTAGAACCTGATAGGGCCCCCATCAGTTTTTTCTAGACTAGATATTCTGATAGGGGCCCCTTCAGAACCCCACTTCAAATAGGGAAAGATGGGGAAATTTCTGCACGGAATTCTTATCACGTCCATATGCTCGCGTAATTAGTTCATTAATGTTCTGTTTTATAATTTAAAACAATATTTCTTTGCGATGCGTTAAACAGTTCTGTATATTTATAAAACAATATTTTTAAAGGATTTCTGTGATTTATGTCGATTCTGTGATGTTAAGTACTTTAAAAACTAGCTGTGAATTCGATCTCGAGTGTTTCCACTTTATTTGTATTTATATTTATATGGTGCTCATTTCACGAGCACTATGCTTCCCGTTAGCAAATTTATTTGCTTCCTGATAGAGGAAGCATTTGTGATTTTTTTTAAAATAGAAAAACTAAAGTTTTCATTTTGAACAATTTAAGAATAGAAATTTACAAAAAAATACAAAATTAAAAAATACAAAAATTTTATTAAATACAATGACAAATGAGAAAAATCAAATTTTGTATTTGAAATGGTAATTTTTCGAGCTGGAAAAAGGAAGGGGGAAATTCTCTCTTACCCTATCCCTTTCATAGCTTTATGCTAAGTTAATTAAAGTTAAATTGGATTTATGTCGATGAAAAAAGTTTTTCTGTTTAAAATAGATGTTTCAAATATTATGTGCTTGACGTTCTGAACGTTGAAATGAACGAAATTTTTTACTGATGACATTGTAAACCAGAAAAAGTGTTAAAATGTTTGTTCATTTATATTGGGAATAATTTATTATTGAAACAGAATTATAAAGCATATTTTAAATTGCAGTTGGAACAATATTTATTTATGGGTAGAATAAAAATAAGGAAAAATATTCCGTTCATTTGAACGTTCGTAACTTCAGGTACATTCAAATATTACGAATGAGCATAACTTCCTTACTCTATAATATAGTGTATTGAAATTATAGGGCAATCGATTTGCCTCGAACCAAGGAATCTTTTTATTCTTGTATCAACTTTGAATTATGCTAAAGAAAAAAGATTTACTATAAAAAAACCGTACTTTCAAATATAATGCATTACCATAGCTTTCTTACTCTTCAATAAAATGTATCAATATTATAGGTCAATCGATTCGTCTCGAATCAACACATCTTTTCTATTCTCGCATCAACTTTAAATTATGAGCATGAAAAAATTTTTACTATAAAAAGAACATTGTATTAGACATTTGTCCTCTATGAGGAAAAAAAATTGGTTCAACAAAACCATATGATCGTGTAATTAATGTTCCGTTTCATAATTTAAAAGAATATTTCTTTACGATGCGTTAAAGAGTTCTATATATTTATGAAAAAACATGTGTAAACGATTTCTGTGATTTATGTCTAATAAAAACCGATGTTCAGAATCTTTGCTTATTGTTTTTGCTTCCTCATAGAGGAAGTTTTGTAATGGTAACATTTTCCAAAATGTTTAAATTCATTTAATTAAACCTTCCTCAGTTTTCCAATGTCTAATACAATGCTCTAAGAGATTGTCCAGATGTGTGTGTGTGGATGTGTGCTTGGATGTCACACTTTTTTGTGAACACGATCACTTGAAAACGGTTGTAGATAAATTGATGAAATTCGGAGGGCTTATTTTCACAACTAATATCTTGAAACTGACCGAAGGATTTCTAAAAATATTTATTGCCTTTTTAGCACTGAATAATATTTTAAAAATCGGTTTATTATAAGTTGATGCAAGAATATAAAAGATTCTTCGGTTCAAGACGAATCGATTGACCTTTAATATTAATACATTTTATCAAAGATTAGGGAAGTTGTCGTCATTTATATTATATTTAAAATCGATTTTGATAGTAAAAATTATTTAATTGTCATAATTTAAACTTGATTGGAGAACAGAAAACATGTGTTGATTGGAGACGAATCGATTGACCTATAATATTGATACATTTTATTAAAGAGTAAGGAATCTATTGTAATGCATAATATTTGAAAACACGGTTTTTTATGGCAAAATTTTTTCATTAACATAATTCAAAGTTGATACAAGAATGTAAAAGATTCTTCGGTTCGAGACGAATCAATTGACCTACAATATTAATACATTTTATTAAAGAGTAGGGAAGGTATGGTTATTTATATATTTTTGAAATTGATTTTTATAGTAAAAATGTTCTTATTCTCATAATTTCAAGTTGATGCGAGAATAGAAAAGTTGTATTGATTCAAGACGAATCGATTGACTTATAATATTGATACATTTTATTGAAGAGTAAGGGGTAATGCTGGGAAAGGGATTGGGTGCGACAGAACTTTTTCCTTCCCCTTTCCAGCTCGAAAAATTATCATTTCGAATACAAAATTTTATTTGTCTAATTTGTCTTTGTGTTTAAGAATTTTTTTGTATTATTTCATAATTTTGTATTTTTTGTAAATTTCTATTTTTAAATTGATGAAAATGGAGACTTTGGTTTGTCTATTATTAAAAAAAAATCAATAATGCTTCCTCTATGAGGAAGCAAATACATTTGCTAACGGGAAGCAATGTACTCGTGAAATGAGCACCATATAATTATAAATATAAAAAAAGTGGAAACATTCGAGATCGAATTCACAGCTAGTTTAAAATTATTTTTATTAAATTCCATTCACCAATAATGTTTTCAATAATTTATAATGCTACTTATTGATGTTATTGTGTACTTCAATTGTTGTGTGTAATGATATCAATAAATGGTATCAAAAATTATCGACAGCATTAATAAGTACAATATTTAAAATTTAAATATCCCGCCCGCACGGCAGTGCAGTGCGCATTCACTAGTACCAGCCAGATATAGTCAGACATATAGCAGTGTCCGGCCATGCCGGTCTGTGATCACTGGTTCAACGCGGCGTCAGTGATGCCATCAGATTTATAGCCAGAATAAAAATGAAAGTGTATAAAATTATCTGTACACATTAAAAAAGGACGCTTTCCGGGAAAAGAATGAAAATGTCGCTTTTTGACGACGCTTTTTGTTTAATAAAGTGGCACCTTATACCAAGCTTCTCAGTAAAAACTGCATCAATTATGGCTGGGTATAGTCGTCCCGAAAAATTAACGGAGTTGGAAAAGGCGATAGCCAGAATTCTGAAAAATTTGTCTACTCATCCCGAATTTTGAGACGAAAAACTTTAATCTATTATTTAGCAGGGGTTTAAGATTTACTAATTTTGATATAGGATTAATCGAAAACAAGACATTTCAAAAAAAGATTGATGTTCAATAAAAAGTGTTTGATTTGGCATGCCATAACTTGAAGCTTAGTACTCCTAGAATATCGTTGTTTTTTTTAATCAGTTGAGAATTGAGTCTACTTGATCATAATCGGAAAGAAGCCGAGATATTCAAGCCCTTTTAAGTGAAAATTGATTCAGGCTATAGGCGGGAAACGTTGTGTTTTATATCAGATGCGCCCATGTTTATGTTCTACTATAAAGGCTACTATAATACAAAGTGTGGGTCAGTGAAACGCATCAATTATTAATTCATTGAATAAAGATGAAAAGAAATAAATATAACGAGGTTTGGAAATTGATATGATGAAAAACATTAAATTGCTAGTGTTTGGAACTCGGATTGGAAGATATTTAGGTACTAAATTAAATTTTTTCGAATTTTTTATTCTTACTAATATCAGTACAATGGAGTATAAAAAAATAAATTATAATTTAACACTAATTTACTTATAATCTACAGAAAACACAATCACTACTATGATTTTTCGGTGATGCATTTCTTTGTATTATCCACAATGAATTGTACCTGCTTAATGCAAGTGGCAACCTGGGTTTTAGCACACTGTTTAGCAGTCTGTAAGCAAATAAAATAATAATTTATATATTTATGATCAAGATAAAGAAACTAACGTAATTAGAGATCTTTGTTCTTTTGAAAAATTATACAGATTGATTTATAGTTGTGCATCAACGCATTAAAATTTCCAACATCTGTTAAAAATATATAAAGTGAGGATCAAAATATTTTAAAGAATTCTGATATAATTTTAACGAGATGGAAAAGGATTAGTCTTACGGGAAATTCGCCGATAGTAGACAGTTCGTTTACGTTTAATAGTATTTTTAATTATAGGATATAAAACTTGATCATCAAAACCAAAATTGTCCATGTCTAAAATGTTTAAGGAAGTTATATTTTCTATTTACCTTCACGTTCTGTGCACATCTAGCCAATGCGGGAAAGCAGACCTTTTCAACAGTATTCTTGGATGGGATCGCAAAATTAACCTGACAAAATGTAGTCTTCTTCTTTTGTTGTGAAGTTCCAGCATTAATGAGTTTCTAAGTGAAAAAAAAAATATTTATAAGAATTTTTCAATAAAGTTAGAACTTAAAACCTGTTCTTTTATTTTTGAAGTATTTCAAAGAAATGAGAATTATTTTCGCCAACCAACCTGAATTTCTGCCACTTTTGCAGCCTTGAAGCTATTTATTTGGTCTTGATGTACGTCTGCGACGACGAGCTGTAAGTTTATTTTAAATATCAATTTTAAATACACATTCAATATAAATATGAGGTTACATTAATATTATAACAGATACAGAAATTTTACGTGCAGATTTACCAAACGCAAGTATTCCGAAGGGTCTTTCAGATATTATCAAAATATTATTTAGCTTTATGTAAGTCTTTAACTGAATAACTGGATGGAGCTTTGAAAAAAATGATAAGGAGATAATTATGTTTCGAAATGAAAATATTCAATTTTCTCTGAACCGAAAGAGTGTGGAATTTTTCAGTGATTTATATTTTTGTAAAAGTTAAACATAATAAACTAAGCAAGCCTGACACATTTTTCAATTTAAAAAATTAAATTTGTTAAAGTATTTACAGCAACTTAAATCTTCCGCGTAAGCTTTAAAAATCGCATAAAACTACTTTCTAAATTTGAAGCTGTTAACTTTAAATAACATTTAGTTAAACTCAATAACTAAGTGTGAGAAAAATATGCACCGAAACATTAGTGAAAATATATCATTCAACTTATTTTTAGTGAAATAACATCCAAATTGTTTTGACTAATTTATTTAGTGAAATCTAGGTAAAAATTAGCTGAATATTAACAGTTACTTAAATAATAACACAGTTGAGAAAGTTATATATAGTTTATATATATATATATATATATATATATATATATATATATATATATAATGGGAAAGGGAATAATATTTTTTATTTATTTTATAAATTTTTCTGTATAAAGAAAATTAAAAATACCAGTGTTTTGTCCACTATATATTTATTATATATAACGTTTTCACCTGGGAAATAACTAAATCAGTAAATCACTTTTTACCTTTAATTCAAGATTTTTAACCAATTCAGATTTGAAGAGCACAAAACATATGAACATAATAATTATGAAAAATTGTATTTTTAAATTTATTAATTAATTCAAAAAATGCAAACATATTTTGCATTTAAATTTCTCTAGCAATACGTGTATGAATATTAGATTTATCTAAAAAGGGCTCTATTTTTTCAGTCGGCACACCTAGAAAGTTTTTCTTTTGGTTTCAGAATTAATCCTGATGTTTGGCATGATTTAACAAGAATATTTACGCGTCCCCTAGGTCGGTTTTTATGATTAAATGTTTATTTTATTTAAATAATTGAGAGAAATACATTACTCTCAGGCTTGACAGAATTAAAAAAGAAAGTATTTAGGGGTTCTCCAAACAGGTTTTCGAAAATAAAATCCTAAAAACCGACTTGGAGGATCCATAAATATATTTCTTTTATTATAAAATATATAATAAAATAAAAATTATATTTCTTTGTAGGGTCACTATTTGAGAAAAAGTATTTAAATGGGAAGTTTTCTTTAAATTTTTAAGGTGACTTACTTGAGAGGCAAAGAATGCCAGTAAGCAGCAGATGATCGCACACTTCATGGTTGAATAATTCGTATAATTTCTACTTCCGAGCAAAGACAAACTTGAAGTACATTTTTGGATGTGGAAAGTTGCCTTTTTATACTAAAAACTTATCTTCGAGAACACGCCAAAATTACGTGATACCCTTATTGGACTTCTTAATCCCCCCCCCCCCTCCATACTACTTCTGACGCTGCCATCCTACCATTTTAATATTAATGAGACGTGACATCAGTCAAGTATAACCAAAGCAATAAAAGCTCAGTTTCACGACGTCACACATGACGTTATACGGATGTACATACGTTCACATACACAGGCGGGGTCTAGAAAACCTGATTAATTAAATAAATGAAAAAATATTCGCGGTCTCCTTGATTATCGCAAGTTAAATAGAAACTGAGAAAAATAGATAATAACACTCTCAGAGATATTCTGTTTGCGAAATTATTACGTCACCAAAATAACGGAAAATTTATTAAATCTCAGTTACTTTACATAAGAGTATCTTAAATTTACGAAATTTTTAGCGGAATTTTCCTAAATTAATCCTTATTTCACGAAATTTTAACGGAAATTTCGTAAGTTTACCTTAAATTAGGAACACAGTTACGTAATTTTACTTTACAGGTAACGTTATAAAGCTTATGTTATTCGAAAAGTAAAATTTTTTTCATACAATTTTTTAAATTTTCAGATGAAATATATCAAAAAATTCCGTAGTTACATCTGTCGATTACGAAATTTATCACTGAAATTTTCATAAATTTTTCATAATTTTCTGAAATTTATCACGATTTTACCATAAAACTACCGAATATATTTTGAAAAAAAGAACAGAAATTTCTAACATTAAGTGTAGGAAACTTTTTGTGTATTACTTTTTTGGAATGAAACCAACTCTGTCAGGAATATAAAGGACTATCTTCTTTCTTAATGCAGACTTTTACCTTCAAAATGGCTATTTATCCCTCCTTTTGATTCAAAAACTTAAATGAAAGCTAAATTAAATAATTACACTTTTTCTAAATGTTTGCTCAAGTCAGTAAAATACTATTTTTATTTTACGTTATTTTATTGTCCACTATTGTCATTACTAGATATAGTATCAATTTTAAATTTATTTTTTTTAGGCGAAATTATGTTTTTGATCCTTGAAGTAAAAGTACTCTGAAAATGCATTATTCAAATTTTCATATTTCTGGCAACAAATATCTCCGCTCCAAATTTATTGAAAAATTATATTTTTTGAATGTTTTGCACAATTCAAAACCAGAATGCTTGCAGAATACCTCTGTAATACGAAATTGGTATTATATTTTAAATGAAAACATTATTTTCCATTCAAACAATGTGAAAGATTCATAAATTATTTATTGAAAAACTTTTATTTTTGACAGAACTTTTCTTTTTTGATTTCTTCTTGCAACATTTTTAATAATGATGAGAATTTATTGAATGAAAGCTTTCTTTTCTAGAAAAATATTCTCTACAACTCTGCTGCAACCAATTTTTGAAAATAAATAAATTATTGTCAAATATTATTATTTGCTTAATATATTTTTTATTATTTGTTGATGATTCTGGGTATTAAATAAATAATTAATTTTTAAAACTTGACTGTGGAAAAGTTGTGGAGAAACAAATCAAATTTTTTGCAGGAAAAATAATCTTTTCTCTCATCAAAAATAGCATCAATAATAAAAATGCAATTATTGAAAGTATATTATTTAAATACCGTTTTCCCGAAACCTACATTGCCGCAACGATAACTGCCTTAGTTATTTTTTTAGACAAATAACATAACCTACATTTTTTGACTAATACACATAGAAAAAAATAAAGTTTAATTTTGAAAAAAAAACAGAGTCAAAAAGGTCTGGAGCAAGACTGAACCATAATTGGTTTATATTAAGCAATACGAATATTGGAAGCAATTCAACCGGTATTCAGTTTCACATTGATTAAGAGAGCTAACATAACTGAAATTCAAAATTAGTTTGTAATAAAATGACATGAAACGAAATTGTATCCCTAGTTTCCTCTGTATAATACTATAATTTGATTAACGATTAGCTAAGTAGTTACCAATTACTAGGAAACAATTTCAAAATAAAAAAAAATAAATAAAAATAAATTTTAATTAATTGAAACATGTAATTGACTCGGTGACTGACATTTTACTTTTCAGTTAGTCATTTTTGAACTAATTCAGATTTAGCGAGTAAGCTTGTGTTTGAAAAATTAAAATTATTCTTATTGGTGTACATTATTCCTTGTAAAAAGTATAAAATAAATTTTTTAAACCTAGGGCGTAGCGAACATTCATTAGACACGTGTACTAAAAAGTACACAGATTAAAATCTCTTGAACTTTTTCGTTCAAATTCTATTATTGGCATGCAACCTTGGTCAAATATTTCCTCAGGATAAGAGCGTCATGTATGTAACTAAAATTCATGTTAGGATATACTCCATAGGGTCAATGCACCAATTACCGAGGAAAAATATATTGCCGAAATTGAAAATAAATTTTTTTCGTTTTTCAATAATTTATGTTTAAAAATTTTTAATACAGTCTTTAATACATGTAAAAAATCAAATTTAAATCTGAATGAACATTTTTCACATTCATTACTCTTGATATACTTATTTAAAGTTAATCTTAGAGAAATTCCCTAACAAGTTTTTTTTTCTTTATTCCTGACATTCCCTGACCAACAAATTCTTTTCCTCGATTTCCAGGCTTTCCCTGACCTACGGTCACCTTGTATAGAAACTTGGATTAGGGCTTCAATCTTGTTTTGCACATCGAATTAAAATTTTTATAAAGTATCAAAACACCCATTTTTTAAAGATTTATTTATTTTTTTCGGAAAATGTTTCCATAGTTTCTGCAAAGTAATTCAGCCTTTTTTTAACGAAAAATCCAGGAATAATTTTTGTTTGTATTAATTAATAAAAACAAAAATTATTCCTTGCAATTCTTGCATTTATATTTTCGATCTCATTACCTTTCGGGTATCTACGCAAATGTTAACCTAGGCATTTAATAGAACTGAACTGAAAAACAGAAAAGGAATTTAAAAAAACTTAAAGTTTTCCTCAGCTTGAACCGAAATTTTGGTACAAAGAGTTCCTTTTGTAAGTCCCGTTATTAGTACCGGAAAAAAACGGCTATTCGTACCGAAATCGCGGTACACGTAACCACGGCATTGAATAAAATATGTATATTAATATACCTTGTGTTTTTTTCGTAAACGTTTAGGATATCTCAGTATTTCAGTATTTTCATATATTTCGGTCGGAAAATGTGCACCGAAACATTAGGGTGAAAAATATAACTGATTTTTAATCAAATAATAACGTAATCTACATTTTTTGACTAATAAACCAGTGTTCTTATTGGTTTACATTATTCTGTATAAAAAATATAAAATGCAAAAAAAATGTAAGACGTAGGGATCTTTCTTCTCCAGACACGTGTATTATTATTTATCAACGACAAACTCATCGTTTTATAGCTAAAGAGTAAACAGAATAAAACCTCGTGAAATTTTCCATGCAAATTTTATTTAATCGACACGTAAACGTGAGAAATTATTTTTTCTAAGTCAGAGTGTGACGTAAGAGTAGCTAGATTAAAATCTCGCAAAATTTTCCATATAAATTGTACCTCATCCGCCACGGTTCCGTTGAAATCACTTCAAGCCAAAGATCCGAATACCACCAGGAATGTTTTTCTTGATTTTGTATCAGGGTTGTTTTACAAATATTTTTCAATAAAAAAACAAATTTTAGCCGTTTTTGAAAAAGAAATTTTTTTCTAATGTCAAAAAAACGAAATACCCAGTTTTTCTCGAAAAAGAAGCGAAATATGAAAAAAGTTTAACAGAGAAAAATTTTTCCTTTATGATGTTTATCTTAGTTTTTTTTCGAAAACCTTGATTTTTCGATTTAACTATAAATTTATTTTTTTTTGTCTTATTTGTTGTACTCGATATAATTATTTTATGTCGCAAAGCTAGGAATGTACACATACACACAAGTTTTTCAACACTAAAAACTTTCCATCCTAAGCTAATAATATTTCAAAAATAAAAAAAAATATCTTCAGACAATTTCAGTAATAATATTTGCATCCTGAAATAAAAAATTAGGTTTTTAAAGAAAACGAGGTGAGATTACATATTATGAAGAGGGTCTTTTTGTATGAGTTTTTGCAAGGAAAAATTTTGTTTTCCTAACTTTTTTTCATATGTATCTCACTTCGTTTTCGAAAAAAACTAGGTATTTCGATTTTTAGAAATTAAAAATGATTATGTTTCGAAAAAGGCTCCGACGAAGATTTTTTTTTATCAAAGAATAGTTGTGAGACATCCCAGATACAAAATCAAGAAAAACATTTTCATTTTTCCCACTTTTGGGTTAAAGTGGTTTCAACAGAACCATGTGGCACGTAAACTTGAGAAAACATTTTTTCTTAGTCATAGTCTGACGTAAAAGTAAACAGCTTAAAATCTCGTGGAATCTTCCATAACAATTTTATCTAAGCGGCACGAAAACTTCTAAAAATATTTTTTCTGGGTCAGAGTGTGACGTAACAGTAGAAAGATTAAAATCTTGTGAAATTTTCCATCAAAATTTTATCTAATCAGCATGCAAACTTGACAAAATATTTTAGCTTAGTCAGAGTGTGACGTAAAAGTAAAAAGATTAAAATCTCGTAAAATTTGCCATCAAAATTTTATCTAATCAGCATGCAAGTTTGATAAAATATTCTTTCTCAGTCAGAGTGTGACGTAAGAGGAAACATTAAAATCTCGTGAAATTTTCCATAGAAATTTCATCTAATCGACATGCAAACTTGAAAAAATATTTTTTCCAGATAAGGGTGTCACGTAACTGAAATTCGTCTAAGGGGCTTGATTTTGGATACCCCCTATGTAAGGCGGTCATCCGACTTTACGAGCATTTGCGTTTACTCATTAGAATTAATTTTTTTTTTATGCATCATTCTTTACATAAAATTTAAAGAAATCGTTCACTAGACGGAAAAAATGTTGAAAAGGCAAACATACAAATGAAGAATATATTTAAATCACAGGATCTATAGCTTAGATTTAATAAAATTGTAGGTATATTATTTAGAAACTGTTTCGATAGAACAGCATTTTTGGCGAATTTACTAAATCCGAGAAATTATTCTTTTCCATAGATTGTGTATTAGAAAATTAAATTTGAATTTCTTTTAGGATAATGGCTCATTTTGTAAGGTTACCAAATAAAAAAATGCGTCTTTTTTCGATCAGACAACGTTATTTAGGGTTTCGGCATACCCCGTCAATTTTTCCATTGAAAATACATGGGAAAAACGCCGATTTTTCTGAATATGATACTGGAAGGCTCAAATTTCAATGAAACGAGCGAAAATTACATGAATTTCTTAAAATCACTTCCGCGAATGTGTGTTGTGCATTTATTTTTGATTCTGGTCACACTCTAAACCAGGATCAAGTATTTTAGAGTATATTGGTCGTAAATATTGCTTTTGTGTACGTTTTTTATCACAGATTATTTTTAATAATCAAATAAAAAACTTTCATGTATTTTGTATTAATTAGCAGTTCTTTAAATAATTTCGGTACCCTTACGACGAGATAAAATAATTCGGAAATATAAAAAATCACCACTGTCGATTCAATTTCTTGATAATTGTTTAAACAATTTTATATTTTTTTAATGTGAATTTCGACTGGAGTAAGGCAGAGAAGTGCAGTTTTTTGAAAAATGTTCAACAAATTTTTAGAGCTTCTTCTATGTTCACACTGTTCCTTACTTAGTCATAATTCTTTAAACAATTTCTATTAGTTAAAATAATTTTTTTCCAAAAGATATCAAAAATGTACCACTTCTCTAAGTAGCTTGAACTATTTAATTCAAATATAAAATCAACACGAAAGATTAACTAATGAGTTCATGTCATTCGAAAAATTGAAATTTTGGTCGAAAGAAGCGTTCAAATGGTATTCCAAGTTTAATTTGATGCAAGGATATACCAGACTTACGCATGGTGTACTTCCATCACGAGAACAGAAGTACTTTTCAAGCAGCTCTATTGCTGTTTCGCGTTCAAAATAATTTGGATGCAGCGTACCAAAATTAGTTTATCAATGGCAGCATTTTTTTCACTTGCTAGATTGTATCGCAGCGAATTTACATTATTTCAAATAGCTTTAGACTTCTTTTTGGTATCATACATATAAGCCAAAAATAAACTTACAACTTCTGTTGCTTCTGCAATAGGTAAAGTATGAAAATTCGAAACCTGCTAAAGATGTTCTTTTTTCATATTTTTTATGGCTATAAATACTGTCTTTTTACCACTTCTGAAAACAAAGGATGCTGTGACAGAGCCAGTTAGTGCATGCATAAGAGCCGACGATAGGTTATGATTCAGTTTAGTTGTTAAAATGTGAATTAGAATGTATGGTCACTGATCAACTAAAGGAGAAACTGTTATTCGTCAGTAAGTAGGTAGATCAGGAGAACGGCCAAATCAATATCATTGCTCCTCGTGGATATGGCAAGTGGTCTTTGATACACTATTTCTGGTGGAATTTACTTTCTGCATGTCTGTCCATTTATTTTAATTGCTGATTGCTTTTTCATGTAACTGAATGTTTTCGAAGATGTCTTAGTGATTGGATCGTCCTTCAGCCGGCTTGAGATAAATTCAAACAACTTCTTTTGCCAAAACTCAGTACATTCAGCAAGCTATTAGAAACTTCAGGTAATGCCATAAGTCCACTGATTTTATTAATTAAGGCATCAGCCTGTACTTCAAATGAAAAGGGATAACAGACATGTGAGATTTCATAATTCAGAATGGTAACAACAATCATCGTCTCTTTTTAATGCAATTTGTCTTACTTCTTCGTTTTCGAATTCCTCGTACATATTACTTGCATGTTGAGGAATAAACACCAAGAGTATTTGAAAAACTGTGGAATCCTTTCTTGTAAATCCAATAACTCCACTCTCGCTGATGGTATCTTTTATAACAGTCCTTTCTACATTCATATCGGTTCACAGGGCTCTGAATGGACCTGGAGTAAATTTTATAGAGAAATTTCCAACCAAGAATTCTTCGCGAACTTCATCTGGACGTCTAAACATCATATCCAATACGTACAATGTGAATCCCGCAAAAGAATTGAATTCAATATTAATTGACATTCGATTGTCTCTTCCGCTTATTTAATTATCTAAATCGTATATAATTGATCGATTTTCGTACTTTAAGACCATTTAACTAAGTATAGAATTAATAAACTTTTACATTGAAAAAAGATTTATTTTCCAAATGAAAAATACAGTATGTTCTAGTTATTTGAATTATTTCAGAGAAATAAGACACTTGAACGAGGTCGGAGAAAGTTATCTAAGGAAAATTTGATAAAATAATTAAATAAAACTTTTTGTTTTTGATATTTATCATTTAAGATCATTTTTGAAGTTAATAAGAGGGACGATCAGTTCGTTTTGCGCGAGGAGGGAAATTTAATGTACAACGAAGCTCGTTTTTCAAGTCGTGCTGAAAGGCTCAATGTTGAGCATAGAACATTCTAATATAGGTTATAATAGGTTATCATTTTTTTAATTGAAAAAAAGTCATTTAAAGTTGTTTGTTTAGCAAAATTATTGCTTTTTATGAGTTTATTTAACTAATTATAGTGTACACGCGTCCTATAAATGTATTTCTGCAATATTCTGAAACGTTTAATGGACTTTAGTTTATTCATGTTTCATTACGCTTAGTCTGTTTCTCGCGACCGCCATCTTTGACGCCATTTTTCTAAGGGTTCCGCACAATTAAAATCCAAAAAATCTGCCCGCCTCGCGGGCACATCCTCAACGCGCGCTTCGCGCGCTGCTCGCGAGTTTGAGCGCGCCTAGGGCGCGCGACTGTTGGATCTCGCGCTTCGCGCTCGATAATGTATTCACCTCACGCTACGCGCTCGGACACATTTGTCGTCTAGGTTTTCACACTTCGTGTGCTCGCTATAGCGCGCTTCGCGGGCTAATACTCTCTTAGTAAGCTTCATCGTTATGACCTGCTTTTGGTTTCATTATGTCAGTTTTACATAAAAAGAAGAACTAATTTACTCAAGGTTCTATTGACCTTAAGGAACACATTCTCATCAAGTCACTCGCGCTTCGCGCTCGATATTTGGTTTAAACATCATGTAAACCTCGCGCTTCACGCTGGTTTCTGTTCATCGTATAATAGAAACCCGAAAGTTTGAGCGCGCTTGCTGCGCGCAATTTGGACGTCGCGCTTCGCAACGACCATATGTTATGTTCAATGTTCTTCAGATATAAATGACTGAAGATGTATTTGATTTAAATTGAAGAAGGTAATTCCTTTACTTCAGCGTATATTTCCGTATCTTTCTAATAAATCCTACAATCAGAAAGATTTTTTTCCAACTATCTGAAAAGGGGAGAAAAAAAGTATCTAAGTCGTTTTTGGAACATATATCTTGCTTTTTCATTCATAATCAAACTGACCCCTTGACTACCATGTGATTCCCTATCTACTCCTGACCATATTTCAAAACCTTCTTTCAACACCCCATTTTCTATGTTTCTACTTTCGTATCCCTTTTTCTTTGTCTCAGGTACACATAAAATATCTGGGTTCCTTACGCGCATAGTTTCTCGTAATTCTCTTATCTTAAGATCATCCACCCCCCTACACGGAAAAAATTTATCCGTGAAGAAGTCACGAACTTGTAGCTAGGTCTCGGATACGAGATAAAAAAATGAAACAGTAAATCCTTATTTC
>CAKNYM010046768.1:9736-62472 GCA_932195095.1 Andricus curvator | reverse complement strand
ATATATATATATATATATATTCATTTCCTCTATTTGAAGCATAGTTCTTGAAATATAAATGTAATAGTCGAATTTTTTCAGAGCAATTATTTTATTAAACAAAGATCAAAACGCATTCTGATTTAAGTCAGATTTTCAGTCAGAATAAATTGTTTGAATTATTATTGTATTGTTTCAATCGTTAGAAATAGTATTCAGAACATAAAAACAGTGAAATATTGTGAAAAAACACACACGAGATGAAAAATAAAGGAAATAAGCAAAGTTTTGATGAGAATGTGCCCGCTTACCGGGCCGATTTTTTCACTGTTAATGTTATTTTTTACGAATAAAACAAAAACTACAGATCCTGTCAAAAAGTGAGCAAAACAAATTTGTAAATCTTTTTTGAGTGCACAATTTTTGTGTAATCATCATTTGTCGTATCTTGCATAGTTTGACCGTAAAATTAAATTTTTTGATTTTTCATTATTTTTTGTGCAATAAAAATGTGAATTTTTTATTTTTCAAGAAAATTCAAAAAGTCGTTATAATAATCTTGTAGGGCGTGCAAAAAGAAACATTTTTCTTTTCCTGAATTTTTTTCATATCGTGCGTTGTTTGGCTTCAAATGTTCATTTTCGTTTGTTTTTTGGAATTTCGTAAATGCTATAACTCCAGTCATTTTTGTTTTATCAAAAAAAGTCATTGGGATAAATTGTTTGTCTTTTTGAGTACTATGAATATCCGTACATAAAATTTTTAAATTTGGAAAAAAAGTGGTATCGAAAATTTTGAAAAAGCGCTCACCTTTTCAATTTTTATCCGAAATGGCTGGCTAACGAACTTGACGAATTTTACACAAATCTAATACCTTCTCTAGATGAGAATGTAAAAATTGTCATATTCCTTCTCAGGGCAGAGAAAAGTATCAATTAAAACTAAAAATAGCGACTAGAAAGAGAATTATCACTATGTGAACGAAATCAGGGGTGATCCGATTTTGACCTGACTTAGAAAAACACGAATATCTCCTAAACTGAAACCGACCGTAAGAGCCTTTTTCATGGGGAAATCCACAGATGATGAGTTTCTCGCTGTTAAGTAATAATATATATCGACGCCTCTATTCAATATGAGTCTATCTGCTGACAGCGCCGTGTATGAGACTATGCGCTGTGTATAAGCATAGGGAATAGTCCCATACAGGGCGTTGTCAGCACATAGACTGTTTCTGAGAAGGCAGTCTCTAAAACTAAATTAGTTAAAAATGACGAAGTGAAAAGCAAAAAATCAGTCACTTATTCAATAAATTATTATTTAAACAATCGTTAGTCATAATTGTTTTTTTTTATTTTTTTTTTTTTTTGAATTGTTGATGTTTCATTAGTAAAAACAATGCAAGATACATTATTTGCTTAAAAATCAGTTAAATGTTTTTGCCCTAATGCTTGTTATATATTTCTGTTTTCTACCACATATTGAATTAGTTTGTGTAGTAGTAGTAGTATACCATTAAGCCATTTCCCTTTCAGGGTAGGCGTGACACTGCCCGATTTGGGTAGTGTTTCTAGGTGGATAGTTGCTTGTAGTAAATAACTACAAGTTGGGCTCACCACACCCACGATGTGCCAACAGCACGCAGTATTCTCGAATGGTCACCCGTCCAAGTACTAACCGCGCCCAACGCTGCTTAACTTCGGTGATCTGACGAGAACTGGTTTTTTTCAGCGTGGTTTGGCTGATTTGTGATTTATTAATATAAATATTTTTTGAAGGCTGTGGCTACAAGTACCGAAATTTCGGTACAAATCATCGGATATACGTAATACTTACGCAAAAATACTAAACACGCGCATTTTATGGTATAGAACTATTCCGAAAGTACTGTTACTTTAGAATATGTGAAACATCAAAAGATTCGAATTTTAAAATTTTAGGAAATCAACTTTATTTTTTCACTTAATTTTTCTTCCTCGTAGAGGAAGCTTTGTAATGGTAACATTTTCCAAAAAAATTTAATTCATTTAATTAAACCTTCCTCAATTTAAAAATGTCTAATACAATGTTCTAAGCAATTGTCCGGATGTGTGTGTGTGTGTGTGGATGTCACACTTTTTTGTGAACACGATACTTGAAAACGATTGCAGATAAATTGATCAAATATGGAGGTCTTATTTTCACCACTAATATCTTCAAACTGACCCAAGGATTTCGAAAAATATTTATTGCATTTTTTTAGCACTCAATAATATTTTTAAAATCGGTTTTTTATAGTAAAACTTTTTTCATTAGCATAATTCAAAGTTGATGCAAGAATATAAAAGATTCCTTGGTTCGAGGCGAATCGATTGACCTATAATATTAATACATTTTATAAAAAGAGTAGGGAAGTTATGGTAATTTATTTATTTTTAAAATCGATTTTTATAGTAAAAATGTTCTCATTCTCATAATTTAGAGTTGATGCGAGAATAGAAAAGTTGTGTTGATTCAAGATGAAACGATTGACCTATAACATTGATACATTTTATTGAAGAGTAAGGAACCTATGGTAATGCATAATATTTGCAATCCCGGTTTTTTATAGTAAAACTTTTTTCACTAACATAATTCAAAATTGGTGCAAGAACGGAAAATCTTCCTTGATTCGATATTTCCCATTATGCATAATTTAAAAAAAAATTATATTCACTCTCTTCAATAAGATCATCAATAATAATATCGCCATTTTTGAAAGAATAATTCAACATATTTTTGCTCATACCTCAATCGAAAATTTAACTTTCGATGCCTGTGGAGCGGGTCGCAAATCGAGTTTTCTACCCTAGAGAAGAAAGTGACAGATCAATGTAAATGGCGGTGTTAAACACCACCATTTACATTTTTATTTCATTTACATTTACATTTTTCTAATGATAAATAACGAATTTTAATATTATAGAAAAGGAACAGCAACAGCAGCATCTTTTTTTTTCAAACATCTGTTATATATTTTTCTCATCTATGACGGCGATTTACGTATTGATGGAAAATATCCGAAAGCTTTCTGTGAAACAAAATCCTCGTGTAATCTTCCGTTCATTGGTTAACATACATTAAATAAAATTTTCAAACATTTATTAATTTAAATTCTTTATATAAATTGCCCGTAATATACATATATTTCTTTTAACACCCATTTACTTAGATATTTACTGAAAGAAATGTCAAAATTTGAATAATGCATTTGTAAAATACATTTACTTCATGTATTGTTTTATTAACATGAAATTTACGGATTCTAAGAAAAATGTCAAATTAAAAATAATAAATTAAAAATTGATAGACCCAGTGATGAATACAGTGGAAATTAAAATAATCTAAAATAAGAATATCATTGTACAGACATAAAAAAATTTCGAAAAAATTTAATTAACAAAAACTTAGATTTGAGTTCATTCTTTTAATCATAAAGAGGGATAAATAACATTTGCAAGGTAAAAGTCCACATTAGGAAAATTGACAGCCCTTTATATTCCTGTCAGAATTAATTTCATTCCAAAAAAAGTAATACACAAGAATTTCCAGCCATGGTAAAAAAATGAATTTCCTATATACCATTAAGCTATTTCCCTTTCGGCGAGCCTCAAGGGGTAAGCGTGACACTACCCGATTCGGGTAGTGTTTCTAGGTGGATAGTTACTTGTAGTAAATAACTACAAGTGTGGGCTCACCACACCCACGACCGCCCACAGCAACGCAGTAGTATCAGACGGTTACCCATCCAAGTACTAACCGCGCCCAACACTGCTTAACTTCAGTGATCTAACGGGAACTGGTGTTTCCAGCGTGGTATGGCCGTTGCCATATAATAATATAATAATATAATAATCAAAATAACAAATTTCTTATGAATTTTTCCATTATCTGAAAAGTATTAATATGAAGATAATTTTGAAAATTTATGAAATTTTTACTTCTGCGAAAACTATAGATTACAACAAAAATTATATGTTTCTGACAAAACAGTTTCGATTCATCAAATTTTGAATTTAAAACAATAATAATTATACTGTCTTGAGTCTTCTAAGTTATATAATTATACAACAATCATAATTATTATATTGGCTAACAAAAAAACCTTTTTTTATCACCTTATGTTGACAAACAATCTGTCTGAATTTTTTTTAAATAGTACTAATCGAATTTTACGTTTCAACTAACAGAAGTTTTTAAGCGTTACATCTACCAGGAAATAACGTAACTTTCTTCGTAATTTAAGTTAAGTTTACGAAAATTCTAGTCGAATTTCGTAAAATGCTGATGAATTTACGAAAATTCTGTGAAAATTTTGTAAAATGGTGATCAATTTCGGAAAGTATCTGAGATTTCATAAAATTTTTCGTTATTTTTGTGATGCAATAACTTCGCAATCACAATATTTTCGAGGGAGTTCATATCTTATTTGTCATAACTTTCATTTAGCTTTTCATAATCCAACCAACCGCAAATATTTTTTGATATTTTTAATTCTTCAGGTTTTTTGGATCCCGTGTGCGTATGTAATCATATGTTCATCTGTATAACGTCATGTTTGACGTGATGAATGTACCGTTTTATTGCTTTGATTCTACGTGACTAATGTAACGTCTTATTAATGTTAAAAAGCAAGGAATACAGCGTCATATGAATTGGGTGGGGGGGGGGGTCATAGAGCCACAACAAGGGTATCACGTAATTTCGGCACGTGCCCGAAGATAAGTATTTAGTATAAAGAGGCAACTTTCGACATCCAAAAATGTACTTCAAGTGCGGCTTTGCTCAGAAGTATAAATTATACGATTTATTCAACCCTGAAGTATGCGATCATCAGCTGCTTACTGGCATTATTTGCCTCTAAAGTGATTAACCTTTAAACTTTATATGAAATTTTCTATTCGAATAATTAATTTCGGCTTCAAAATATCAAATAAAAAGATTTTATAGAATAATACAGTCCTCACAAACCTTTATATCCCTTTCTTCGAGCGTTATAATTTCGATGTACATTTCTCACAAGCAGAAGAGGAGAGTTTTATTGAAATACGCTACTCAGATTTTTGGAAGATTTTTCAAAAATATTGAGTATTTTATTTCCAAAAACCGGCTTGGGGGACCATAAATAATTTTTTAATATTCTGTTAAAACTCTGAGTGATGTATTTGCACACAAAGAGTAGATTGTACACATGCCGAAGTAAAACTACACAACTAAAAAAACGACAAAAAATCAATTAAAGAGAGAAGTATATGAGGCCCTAAAAATGTCGTCAATTATATCTTTAAAAGGCCCCTTCGAAATAGTTGGGTGTAGTAAACCCAAATACTTGCCAGTTAAACCTCTTCCTATAACGCATTTAGGGGCGAAGGAGGGTTCCAGAGGAGCTGTTATGGTTAGCCGTTATGGGAAAACCTCCTTCTAATCATCAATTAAAGATACAAATATATGATAAATAATTAATTTAATTTAATCAGTAGTTAAGACACTATACGTGCTCATAAATTTAAATGATTTTTTTAATATATTTGTGCTCTTAATTAGTGATTATCCACTGTAGGCAGGTTTCCACTATGTGTAAATGTTGAGGGAACCGATCAGTATAACCCGTGATATAAAAAAATTATATATCACTTTTAACGGCCAGAAAGGTTTGGTTAAAAGTTTTTAAAGTTTGTAAAATTTTTAGCTTTTTTTAAAGTTTGAAATATTTGAAACTTTTTTTGAAGTTTGAGAAATTAGCATTTTTTTTATGCGTTCAGGAAGTATTACAAATTTTTTATGTGTAGAATTTTTGATCAAGTTCCAATTTTTTTAAATACCAAAACAAAGATTACGTTTTTTCTTTGCTTGGTTCATGGGATACTTATTTATATTTTTTAAAGTATTATTCATAACATTCATTCTGTTCAAACGAAAGAAACACACTACCCTTTTTGACGTAGTTCTTGGGCCACTTCCAAATAATCAAAAATGCCAAAACAGTATCATTAAAAGTTGTATTCTTTTCAATTTAGAAAAGTAAAGATATTCTTCTGTAAACGAAACGAGAAAAAATATATGGGAGAAGATTTTTCTTAAATTTGGAATAAGTGTACCATTAAAAGAAACCGAAAAATACTAATATTTTTGTTGAAACTGATATTTAAAAAAATCAGTGAGAGAAATTTGTGAATTTTGTAAATTCGCACGTAAAATACCTCTGTCTGTTAAAATATTAAATGAAGTAACACCATATTTATATTAAATATGTATTTAAAATTAATATTTAAAATAAATTTATAGCTGGTCCTTGCAAACGTATATGAGGATCAAATGAATGGATTCAAGGTGGCAAAAGTGGCAGAAATTCAGGTCAGTTGACGCAAAAAATCTTAATTCATGGAAAAACTTTAAGAATTAAAGTACATATCTTAAGTTCCAACATTATGGACAAATTGTTATATATATTTTCCTGTTACATAGAAACTCATTGATGCTGGAACCGTACAACAAAAGAAGAGAACTACATTTTGTCAGGTCAATTTTGCGATTCCAGCCAAGAATACTGTTGAAAAGGTCTGTTTTCCCGCATTTGCTAAATGTGCGCAGAACGTGAAGGTAAATATAAAATGTAACTTTATTAAATATTTTACTCATGAAGAATTTAGGCTTTTGTCATCAAGTTTTACATCATATAATTAGCAATCGTATTAAATTTAAACTCTCTACTATCACGGAATTCTCTAAAATATTTTGATCCTTGTTTTGTATATTTAAAAAAGATTTTGGAGAATTGAAATGCGTTGGTGCACAATTGTAAATCAACCTGTATAGAATAATTAGTGAAAAGAAAAAAAAATCTGCAATTGCGTTAGTTTGGTCAGGTTGATCATAAATATAAACATCACTGCTTAATTTTTTTACAGGCCTGCTAAACAGTGCGCTGAAACCCAGGTTGCTACTTGTATAAAGCAGATACAATTCATTGTGGACAATACCAAAAAGTGCATCTCCGAAAAATCATACTAGTGATTTTGATTCATGTAGTTTTTAAGTATGTAAATAAGTGCGAAATAATTTATTTTTTTATACTCTATTGTACTGATATCAATAATAAGAAACAATTCGAACAAATTAAATTGAGTGCCTACATATCTTCCAATCCGAGTTTCAATCTCTAGAAATTTAAAGATTTTCCATACAAATTTCAAAATGTTATATTTGTTTCTTTTCATATTTATTAAATTATATTTTTTTGAATTTTTCATTTTGCTGGCCGACACTATTTATTATAGTAGACCATATAGTAGAAGATAGAAATCGGCGCAACTGATATAAAACTCAAATTTTCCCGCAAAGCTATTATGATAAAGCCCTCTTTATTTGTTGAATACCTCTGCACGCATAGCCTTAACAAATGTTCTCATTCAAGGGCTTATATATCTCAATCTCTTTCTGATTATGTTAAAGTAGACTCAATTTCCAACAAATATAAAAAATAACGATATTCTAGCATTAATAAGTTGCAAGTTATGGTCTCCCAAATTTTGGCGACATTTCGGGACGACTAAATGGAACCATAATTGTAACAGTTTTCACTCACATTATTTGGGGTAACCTAAAACTATAACTGGTTATTAATCATATGGGCGATTGCCAGAAACTCGAGCATTTAGAAAATGAGATTTCCGAAGACAACAGAAGAATTAAAGACAAAAAAACAATTGAGAAATCAATGAATGTATTTGTAATGGATATGAATTTGACACGTTACTAAAGGCCCTCCTCGAGAACATCATTTTCGCAACGAAAACTACCTTAGCTAATTTTTTAGTCAAATAATACAACCTAAATTTTTGACTAATACACTACTGGCATAATTATTTTGTAACAACCAATTCAAGAATACGTATATAATATACGTATATAATATAATACGTATCTACGCAAATGTTGAAGACAAGTAACAAAACTTAACTAACGAAACAGGATAAAAATTAAGAAAACAAAATAAAGTTAATTTCCTCACAAATATTAAGATTATTATGAATGCTCATTTTTGAAATAAATAGGACCTGCAATATATTAAGTATTATTTTTAAATGAAATTGAAATACGTATTTATGAGATAGGATGCTAAGTTGGGAAATCTATCAATAAGTTTCTGGCAAAAGTGTAAATTTACCTGTATGACGCAGAAGTATATTGAAAGTGAATATTAAATAATTATTCTCAGCTTAAAATTTTTTTTATAATAGTTAAGTTTAAAAAATTAAAATCACAAGGATGATGGAGTGTGAACCCTCCGTCTCCATCTAAGGATATGAGCACTCTAATAAATACGTATTTCAATTTCAGATTATATTTTATGTGTTACAGGTCGTACTTATTTCAAGAAATGAGCATTAACAATAATATTAAGAACCTTTGTTCAATACTTCTTACAATTTTTTCGATTTTTTAACTATCCATATCTATAATTGGTTCCAAAAATAATATACATACAAACTACGGTTAAATTCTGCGAAATGTAAAAGGGATCGTAATTTAATATTCTATTAATTTTTGACTACATATTACGCTTTATTTTTTACATAATATATTTCTAATTCTTCATATTTTGTAATAGACAATCTGATAAGGGAATCGATCCGATTCCGAAACGTTATTATTGTAAAATTCTGAATAAATAGTCTGGAAGAAGTCGAAAAAATATGATTTTTCCTTATAAATTCCAATTGGGTAAAAGGTGCTCTCTGGCAGTTCAAGAAATCTTACTAAATTCCTTCTTCCGTTTTCAGCTAAATTTTGAGATGCTGTCAACTTTGCACGTCCAACTGTACACGTCAATGTCCTTACATTAGATGTTCATCTACGCACTCTGGAAATTAGACATATATAGTTGGCCAAATTCAATCTGTGCACGCTGAAATTCAGACATACACAGTGCTGTCTCCATCGTCATAACAAGAACAATCTTCTGGTTTCAGTCGATAACGTATTTTCTTGGTAACTGCGCGGGTTAAAAATTTTTGTATGGGAATGATCTAGGAAAACATCTGGGAAATCGTATAGGTGTCGTCTGTCAGATAGTATAATGAAAGTATGGTATATGAGACGATCCCATACTTCATGTCTATTTGAATTATGTATAGTGGATGTATAGCTTAATTATAGCTAAAGTATAACAAGGTATAGTGAAAGTATAGTAAGAGTATTGCTAAAGTATATCTTAGAAGTATATCTGAAGTATAGCTGATGTATAGCTGATGTATATCTGTAGAGTATAGCTCAAGTATGTCAGAAGTATAGATAAAGTATGTCGAAAGTATAGGCAAAGTATGGCCATAGTAGGTATAGCTATACAGGTATAGGTATAGAATAAAGAGATAATATGAAATAAGTACAAGCGTTGTATTCTTGATGATGACATTGGAGATCTGAAATACATAAAATTAAAGATCCAGAATCATGATTTTCACATAATGAAAAAAATATATATTTTTCAACTTCTAAATTTAGCAAAACTTAAGAAATTTTTTATATTATTAAAAATATAACATTATGTCTTTTATCTAAATAATAAATTAGTCATATTTTTTCATTACTGGATCTCTCACCCACATATAGAAAATAATAGAAAGAATATAAGCTTATTATTATATACATATTCTTGCTTTAAGGAATTTCCATCTAGTTGACAAACTGAACGGTTGAATTTTAAGTCCGAAGTAGATTTCGTGAGACAAATATGGAACGAATTTTGTTGAAACTTAAAGAATTTATTAACTGGCTTATTTATTACACTCGCGAACAATATTCGTTGCACATTTTCCTCAATAGATTATTTAAATCACGAAATTTTTTAATTTATGGACGATCTGTCATTTACGATGTATTATGTTTTATCCCGTTGCTATGATATCTTTAAAAACAAGTGAACACATATTGTATGCGATACTTCAGCCATACTCAAGTATTGATTATGTATATCCTATACTTTAGCTATATTTAAGTATAGATAAAGTATATCATATACTTCATATATACTTTAGCTATACTTCATCTATACTTAATCCATACTGCAGCTATACTTTAGGTAGACTTTAGCTATACTATTTCAATATACTTGAAGTATGGGATCGTGTCATTTACCATACATGTTTTATACTTCTGAAAGTCAATGATTGATCAATCCCATACTTATAATTTTTACCCGGGTGGGAACTATTTCCTTATAAAAAAGAAAATAAATACTAAACTGGGACTTTTTGGAAGTAAAAAGAAAAAAATTTAAAGTGGGACTTCTTGCGTCGGAAATAAAAAATAATAAGATAGATAAAAATTATGGAAGAGAGGAAAGAGGAGAAGAGGATGATAACGTCTAAAATGAAGGAACAAAGGATGAAGGATTCCCGTGTCAGAATCCAGATTCCAGATGATGTTCGAGACAATTACTGAAGTAGCGTGAGCGCGGACGTTGGAGAAGCATCGGTGGTTGACGACGTGGGATACCGTCGCTGTAGTACAGTGCGCATTCAGTAGTACCCGCCAGATATACTCAGACCTATAGCGATGTCCGACTATTTCGGTGTGAGACCACTGGTTCAACGCGCCGTCAGTGATACCATCCGATTATGGTCAGAAAAGAAATTAAAATGTGTAAAATTATCTATACACATTAAAATAGCTATGAATTCGATCTCGAATGTTTCCACTTTGTTTGTATTTATAATTATATGGTGCTCATTTCACGAACACTTTGCTTCCCGTTAACAAATGTATTTGCTCTCTCATAGAAGAAGCATTAGTGATTTTTTTAAATAATAGACAAACCAAAATTACAAAATAATACAAAAAAAATTTTAAATACAAAGACAAATCAGACAAATCAAATTTTGTATTCGAAATTATAATTTTTCCAGCTGGAAAAGGAAAAGTTCTGTCGCACCCTATCCCTTTCCCAGTTTTATGATTCCTTTACAACAATTGTCAGAATTATTCTATTTGAAAATTTATGATGAAAAAGTCTTTTCTATTCATGCGTCAACTTTGAATTATGTCGATAAAAAAAGTTTTTTTGTTTGAGACAGATGTTTCAAATATTATAAATGAGCATAATTTCCTTTATTTTCAAAAAAGTGTATTAATATTATAGATCGATTTGCCTCGAAGCAAGGAATCTTTTCCGTTCGTGCATCAATTTTGAATTATGTTAGTGAAAGAAGTGTAACTGTAAAAAACCGTCAATCGATTCGTCTCGAATCAAATCATCTTTTCTATTCTCGCATCAACTTTGAATTATGTTAAAGAAAAATGTTTTACTATACAAACCGATTTTAAAAATATTATTGAGTGCTAAAAAAATGCAATAAATATTTTTAGAAATCCTTCCATCAGTTTCAAGATATTAGTGGTGAAAATAAGTCCTCCTAATTTCATCAATTTATCTGCAACCGTTCTCAAGTTATCGTGTTCACAGAAAAGTGTGACATCCACACATCTACACACACATCCACACACACATCAGGGCAATTGCTTAGAACAATGTATTAGACATTTTTAAATTGAGGAAGGTTTAATTAAATAAATTAAAATTTGTTGGAAAATGTTACCATCACAAAGCTTCCTCTATGAGGAAGCAAAAGAACGTTTTCCTGGCAAATAGATAAAAATGTCTTTTTTTGATGCCGCGTTTTGTTTAATAAAGTGGTAAAGTATACCAAGCTTCTCAATAAAAACTGCATCAATTATGGCTGCTTCTAGTCGTCCCGAAAAATTGGCAGAGTTGGAAAAGGGGATAGCCAAAATTATATAAAATATTTGTCTACTCATGACGAATCACGAGACAAAACACACTTCGATCAATTATTTAGCAGGAGCTTACGATTTGATATAGGATTCATCGAAAACGAGATATTTCAAAAAAAGCTTGATGTTCAATAAAAAGTGTTTGATTTGGGATGCCATAACTTGAAACTTAGTAATGCTATAACATCGTTGTTTTCTTTTAGTAAGTTAGGAATTGAATCTACTTGAACACAATCAGAAAGAAAACGAGATGTGCAAGCCCTTTTAAGTGAAAATTGATTCAGGTTAGGTGTGCAGAGATATGCAAGAAATGAATAGGGCTTTATCGTTATAGCTTCCCGAGAAAAGTTGTGTTTTATATCAGATGCGCCGATATCTATCTTCTACTATAAGGGCTACTATAATACAAAGTGTGCTTTAATGAAACGGAAATTATAATCAATAATTATTTAAATAAAGATAAAAAGAAATAAATATAACGAAATTTGGAAATTTGGATAGAAAAACTTTAAATTTCTGAAGTTTGGAACTCGGATTGGAAGATATTTGGGTACTCAATTTAATTTTTTCTAATTTTTTATTCTTATTCTTATCAGTACAACAAAGTATAAAAAAATAAATTATAGATTGACACTTATTTACTTATAAACTACAGGAAACACAATCACTAATATGATTTTTCGGTGATGCATCTCTTTGTATTATCCACAATGAATTGTACCTGCTTTATACAAGTAGCAACCTGGGTTTTAGCGCACTGTACAGCAGTCTGTAAGCAAATCAATAATAATGTTTATATTTATGATCAACATGAAGAAACTAACGCAATTACTGATTTTTTTTTGTTTTCACTAATTATACAAGTTGATTTCCAATTGTGCACCAACGCATTAAAGTTTCCACAATCTTTTAAAAAGATATAAAGTAAGGCACAAAATATTTTAGAGAATTCCGATATCATTTTTATTTTAAATTTGGCACTGACTAGTATTACGGAATTTTCTGTAACGCTAACTCTGAACGAGCTGGAAAAGGATTAGTCTTACGGAAAATTCCCCGATAGTAGACAGTTCGTTTAAGTTTAATAGTATTGTTAATTATAGGATATAAAACTTGATTATCAAAACCTAAATTGTCCATGTCTAAAATGTTTAAGGAAGTTATATTTTCTATTTACCTTCACGTTCTGTGTACATTTAGCCAATGCGGGAAAGCAGACCTTTTCAACAGTATTCTTGGATGGGATCGCAAAATTAACCTGACAAAATGTAGTCTTCTTCTTTTGTTGTGCAGTTCCAGCATTAATGAGTTTCTATGTAACAAAAAAAAATATATATAACAATTTTTCAAAAGAGTTGAAACTTAAAACCTGCTCTTTCATTTTTGAAGTATTTCAAAGAAATGAGAATTATTTTGGCCAACCAACCTGAATTTCTGCCACTTTTGCAGCCTTGAAGCTATTTATTTGGTCTTGATGTACGTCTGCGACGACGAGCTGTAAGTTTATTTTAAATATCAATTTTAAATACATATTTAATATAAATATGATGTTACTTTGTCAAGAATATTATAACAAATTGAGGAATTTTACATGCAAATTTACAAAATGCACACATTTTTCTCAAAGCTCTTTTTTGAACTTACATTATATACCACACCTACAAGAAGAGAAATTCAACTACCAAATATTTTGATTGACTACATTAAACTGTTATTTAAAAAAAATATATATAATGTTTGGTGATTAAATCATGGATTTTTTCCAAATTTAAGTATTCTAAGGGATCTCTTACATATTATTAAAATATTATTTAACTTTAAATAAGTCTTTAACTGAAAAACTGTATGAGGCTTTGAAAAAAAATTAATAAAAAAATAATTTTAATGATAATGTTTCAATATTAAAATATTCCATTTTCTCTGGGCCGAAAGAGGGTAAAATTTTTTAGTGATTTATATTTTTTTCAAGGTTAAACATAATAAAATAAGCAAGCAGTGACACATTTTCCAATTTAAAAAGTAAATTTCTTAAAGTTTCTACAGCATCGTAAATCTACGGCATAATATAATCTTTAAAAATCGCATGAAACTACTTTCTGAATTTGAAGTTGTTAATTTTGAATAACAATTATTCAAACTTAATAACTAATTGTGAGCAAAATATGACCCAAAACATTAGTGACAATAATTGAACTCATTTTTAGTCAAATAAAAACCAAATTGTTTTGACTAATTCAATTATTTGAATCTAAGTAAAAATTAGTTAGAGCTCAATAGTTGTTTAAAGAATAAGTAACTGAATCAGTAAATCACTTTTTATTTTTAATTGAAGATTTTGCACGAATTCAAAATCAGAGAGCACAAAACATATCTATAACCATAATAATTATAAAAAATTGTATTTTTAAATTTAATAATTAATATCCAAAATTTAAAAACATTTTGAACTTAAATTTCTTTTATGGCATGTGTATAAATAATAGAGTGGTGCAAAAAGGCTCTAGTTTTTCAATTGACAACCCTACAAAGTGTTCCTTTCGAGGTCAAAATTGCCGCTGCTGTTGGGATAATTGAACAAAAATATTTAGGGGTCCCCTAAGTCGGTTTCTGTAAATAAACGTTTATTTTATTTTAATAATTGCTGCTTAGGTATATTTACTTCTGCATGCGTACAATATACTGTTTTGAGGGAAATATTTCTTTTATAGTGCTAACAGAATTTGAAAAACGTACTTAAGGATTCTCCAAAATGCTAATTTTTTTTTTATCTGCCGAAAATTTGAGTAATGTATTGGGGTAAAAAGAGTACAGTGTATACCTGCCAAAATAAAAAAAAATCCATTAGCAGCGAATATTTAAAAAAGATAAACATTTGACATATTTGCAAAAACCGACTTGATGGAGGACCCCTCACAATATATTTCTTTAATTCTTCCAAAAATCAGTGGCCATTTTGATACCAAAAGAAACACTTTTTGTAAGGGCGCTATTTGAGAAAAAAATTATTGAAATAGGAAATTTTCTATAAGCTTTTACGATGACTTACTTGAGAGGCAAATAATGCCAGTAAGCAGCAGATGATCGCACACTTCATGGTTGAATAATTCGTATAATTTCTACTTCCGAGTAAAGACAAACTTGAAGTACATTTTTAGATGTGGAAAGTTGCCTTTTTATACTAAAAACTTATCTTCGAGAACACGCCAAAATTACGTGATACACTTATTGGGACTTCTTAATCCACCCCCACCATCCCCCTCCACATTACTTCTGACGCTGCCATCCTACCTTTTTAATATTAATGAGACGTGACATTAGTCACGTATAATCAAAGCAATAAAACCTCAGTTTCACGACGTCACACATGACGTTATACGGATGTACATACGTTCGCATACACAGGCGGGGTCTATAAAACCTGATTAATTCAATAAATGAAAAAATATTCGCGGTCGGCTCGATTATCGCAAGTTAAATAGAAACTGAGAAAAATAGATAATAACACTCTCAAAGATATTCTGTTTGCGAAATTATTACGTCACCAAACTAACGGAAATTTTATTAAATCTCAGTTACTTTACATAACCGTATCTTAAATTTACGAAATTTTTAGCGGAATTTTCCGAAATGAATCATTATTTTACGAAATTTTAACGGAAATTCTGTAAGTTTACTTTAAATTGCGTCATTTCATTTTACATGTAACGTTATAAAACTTATGTTATTCGCAACTTAATTTAGTGAATTTTCTTAAAATTTTCATAATTTTCTGAAATTTATCATGATTTTACCATAAAACCACCGAATATATTTTGGAAAATAAAAAAAGAAATTGCTAACAATAAGTGTAGGAAATTTATGTTTATAAACATTATTTGTTATTATTATTATGAGAGTTAAAACAGCATAATTATTATTTATTCAAATTAGAAATTGGGTGAATAAAAACTGCGTATCAGAAACATATGGTATTTTTTTGTAATCTATAGTTTCCGCAGAAGTTAAATTTCGTAAATTTTCAAATTCATGTTCTCATAAATGCTTTTCAGACAATGTGAAAAACAGTAGCATTTTTTTATTGTCATATGAGATTCATTTTCTTGCTATGGCCGGAAATTCTTGTGTATTCCTTTTCTGGAATGAAACCAACTCTGTGAGGAATATAAAGGACTATCAGTTTTCTTAATGCAGACTTTTACCTTCAAAATGGTTATTTATCCCTCCTTTGGATTCAAAATCTGAAATGAAAGCTTAGTTAAATAATTACACTTTTTCGAAATGTTTACTTAAGTCAATAAAAGGCTGTTTTCATTTTATGTTATTTTATTTTCCCCAGCATTCATCACTAGATATAGTATCAATGTTTTATTTATTATTTGTTAGGAAAACTTTTTTGCTCAGGATCTGAGAGTTTCATTCTGTTAAAACGACACCTGAAGTAAAAGTACTCTACAAATGAATTATTCAAATTTTGATATTTCTTTCAATAAATATCTCCGATCCAAGTTTATTTAAAAATTATATTCTTTGAACGTTTTGTAGAATTCAAAACAAGAATGCTGGCAGAATACCTCTATACTACGAAATTGGTATTTTATTTCAAATGTATATATTTTATGAGTCATTTATATTTAAACAATTAAAATAATAAATATTTTAATTTAATTTATTACCTGGTAACTAATGAACACAAAATTACAAATTGTTTTTTTTTTACGGAAATCTTTAGGATATTTTCCATTAATATATAAATCAGTATCATAGATAAGAAAAATATACAACAGGCGTTTGCGAAACAGGATGATTTGGTTGCCTTTCCTTTTCTATTATATTAAAGTTCTATTTTTGTTAGTAAAAAAGATGCAAGAAAGCAGGTCTTGGGAAAAATGTATTTAATTATTCTTGAAAAAATTGACATATTATTGTTGATGACATTGTTGCAGTGTGAAAATATTACTTTTCATGCACAAAATTTTAAATATTCATAAATTATTTACTCAAAATCTTTTATTTTTGACAGAAGTTTTCTTTATTTTATTTCTTCTTACAACATTTTTGAAAATGATGGGCATTTATTGAATGAAAGCTTATTTTTTCTAGAAAAAGATTCTCTACAACTCTGATGCATCCAGTTTTTGAAAATAAATAAATTATTGTCAAATATTATCACTTTCTTCATATTTTTTTCTTTTTTGAATTATTATTTGTTGATGATTGTAGGAATAAAATAATTAATTTTTGAAAATGAACTGCGGAAAAGTTGTGGAAAAAATAGAAAAAAAGTTTAACTTTTTACAAAGAAACAACGTCAAAATGATCAGGAACGAAATTGTACATTTATATTGAGCAATACCGATATTGAAAGCAATTCAATAGCTTTTCAGTTTTTACATTGATTAGAAGAATGGACATAACTGAAGTTCAAAATTAATTTTTAAAGAAAATGACCTGAAACGAAATTGTATCCCTAGTGTTTTCTGTGCAATACTGTAATTTGATTAACGATTAGCTAAGTAGTTACTTATTACGAAGAAACGATTTTAAACTAAGAATACATTTTTTTTTAATTTAATTAAGTGAAACAAGTAATTTAATTAGTGACTGACTTTTTACTTTTCAATAAGTCATTTTTGAACTAATTCAGATTTAGAGGGTAAATTTGTATTTGCAAATTAAAATTATTCTCATTGGTGTACATTATTCTTTGTAAAAAATATAAACTGTATTTTAAAAACCTAGGGCGTTGGGAACATTCATTAGACACGTGTACTATTATTTAACCGAGACAAACTCACAATTCGATGACTAAAAAGTACACAGATTAAAATCTCGTGAACTTTTTCATTGAAATTCTATTATCAGCATATTTTAACCTTGGTAAAATATTTCATTCAGATAAGAGCGTCATGTATGTAACTAAAATTCATCTTAGAATATACGTCATAGAGTCAATGCACCAATTACCGAGAAAAAATCTACTGCCTGAAGTTGAAGATAACATTTTTTCGTTGTTCAATCATTTATCTTTAAACAAATTTTAATACAGTCTTTAATACATGGAAGAAATCAGATTTAAATCTGAATTAATATTTTTCGCATTCATTACCCTTGGTATATTTGTTTAAAGTTCATCTTATAAAAATTCATTGACAAGTTTTCTTCTTTATTCCTGACATTCGCTGACCAACAAATTCTTTTCCTCGATTCCCAGGTTTTCCCTGACCTGCGCTCACCTGGGATAGAACCTTGTATTAGGGCTTCAATCATGTTTTGCCCATTGAATTTAAATTTGTTTATTAAGTATCAAAACATCCGTTTTCTAAATCTTTATTTATTTTCTTCAAAAAGTATTTTCATAGTTTCTGCAGGGTAATTTTCCGGAAAGCTAAAAATACCATAAAATCGCATTTGAGTATCATGGTATTCAACCTTTTTGGAAAGAAAAATCAAGGAATAATTTTTCTTTTTATTAATCTAAATTGCTATCGCACAAAAATATTTTTTGAAAAAGAATATTGTTTCGCAATAATTGCTGCTATGATCTCGATATCGTTACATTTTGGGTCTCAATTCTAAAATTCAAAATCAGAATTCTCTCGGAATATTTCTACACCACAAAATAGGCGTGTACAGTATTTTTGTCTAAATATTATGTAAATTGCGCAGAATTTTATTAAAAGAAGTGCCTACAATGTGTACCGAAAAAATCCGGCTATTTATACTGAATTGTCAGTACAAATAGTCCCTTTTCTAAGTTCCGTTATTCGCACCGGAAAAATTCGGCTATCGTACCGTATTTCGGTACACGTTGCCACGGCCTGTGTTTTTTTCGGAAACGTTTAGGGTATTTCAGTATTTCAGTATTTTAAAATATTTCAGATGAACAATGTGTACCGAAACATTAGGGAAAAAATATCACTGATTTTCAATTAAATAATGTAACCTATTGTACATTTTTTGACTAATAACCCAGTATTCTGGCCAACGGCCATACCACGCTGAAAACTCCAGTTCTCGTCAGATCACTGAAAGTTAAGCAGCGTTGGACGCGGTTAGTACTTGGATGGGTGACCATTCAAGAATACTGACATGAGTGCTGTTGGCACATCGTGGGTGTGGTGAGCCCACACTTGTAGTTATTTATAACTACAAGAAAAACCTAGAAACATTACCCGAATCGGGTAGTGTCACGCCTACCCTGAAAGGGAAATGGTTTAATGGTATATTCTTATTGGTTTACATTATTCTTTATGAAAAATATAAAGTGCACACAAAAATGTGGGAGGTAGGGATCTTTCTTCTTCAGACACGTGTATTACTATTTAACCGCGACAAACTCGTCATTTTATGGCTACAGAGTAAACAGAATAAAATCTCGTGAAATTTTCCATACAAATTCTATTTAATCGACACGTAAACGTGACAAATTATTTCTTCTAGGTCAGAGTGTGACGTAACAGTAGCCAGATTAAAATCTCGTAAAATTTTCCATAAAAATGATATCTCATCGGCCACGGCTCCGTTGAAATGATTTCAAGTCAAAGGCGCAAACACCACTAAGAATATTTTTCTTGATTTTGCATTAAGAATGTTTTAAAAATATTTTTCGATTAGAAACATAATCTCTGCGCCGTTTTTGAACAAAATCCATTTCTGATATCAAAAATCGGAATGCCCAGTTTTTCTCGAAAAAGAAACAAGATATTAAAGAAGGTTAACAGAAAAAAATTTTCTTTATCATTTTTAATCTCACCCTGTTTTTTTTTTCGTTGAAAACCTTAATTTCTCGATTTCACCATGAATTTCTTTTTCTTTTCTTATTTCTTATTCTCGATATAATTATTTTATGTAGAAAAGCCAGGAATTTCTGTTCTAATTTGTTGTTGGGTATAATTTAGTGAAAAACGAATTTTTACCTCTTAAAATAAAAAATTAGGTTTTTAAAGAAAACCAAGATTACAAAATTATGAAGAGGGTCTTTTCGTATGAATTTTTCCAAAAAAAAATTTTGCTTTTTCAACTTTTTCTCATATCGTCGCTTCGTTTTCGAGAACAACTGTGTATTTCGATTTTTAGAAATTGAAAGTGGATTTTTTTCGAAAACGGCTCCGGCGAAGATTTTGTTTTTATCAAGAAATAGTTGTGAGACGTTCCAGATCCAAAAATCGAGAGAAACGTTTTTAGTGTTCACACCTTTGGGCGGAAGTCATTTCAACAGAACCATGCGGCACGTAAACTTGACAAAATATTTTTTCTTGGTCATAGTCTGACGTAAAAGTAAACAAATTAAAATCTCGTCAAATTTTCCATAAAAATTATATCTAAGCGTCATGCAAACTTCAAAAAATGTTTTTTCTAGGTCAGAGTGTGACGTAACTGTAAAAAGATAAAAATATCGTAAAATTTGCAATAAAAAATTTATCTAATCGGCATGCAAGTTTGACAAAATATTCTTTCTTAGTTAGAATATGACGTAAAAGTAAACATATTAAAATCTCATGAAATTTTCCATAAAAATGTTATCTAATTGGCATGCAAACTTGATAAAATATTTTTTCCTGATACGAGTGTCACGTAACTGAAATTCGTCTAAGGGGCGTGATTTTTGACGCCCCCTATGTAACGGGGTCAACCGACTTAAAAAAAAAATTTGGTATATCTCATTATGTACATGAAATAGTCTCATCTTTTCCATAACTGATTTGATAAGGAAAATTCCATAACTTTAGATAGTTCCTTCTTCTTAATGAACTTGTGCCTCATTTTTAAAGGAATCTTTCACTACACGAAAGAATTTTTAACCAGGCAAACACGCAAATGAAGAATACACTCCAGATCCCATAGAAGCCGGTCCGGTTTTTTAATTCCTAGAACTGCTGGCCCACGCAGTTTCTCAGCGCATAGGGCGAGAGACGGATGCGACTTTCGTCTCGAAAGGGCCACAGTGCGCAAGTACTTAGTCGAGCATATTGCGCAATATTATGTATTCCAATTGGAAACGGTTCAGGCGGCCCTAAATGTTTACGTTTCGGGGGTACCGATTTAGTAACAAGAACAGTGCCAGGCAACCCCCGAAACTGTTATTATATGGGACTTCCAGCGTATATTTAAATCACAGGATCTGTAACTTATATTAAATACAATTTTAGTTATATTATTTATAAGCTGTTTAGGTCGAACAGCATTTTTTACGAATTTAATAAATCGGAGAAATTATTCTTTTCGAAAAATTGTGTATTAGAGTGCTCCAAAAACAACCAAAATTTGAATTTCTTTTAGGATAATGGCTCATTTTGTGAGGTTCAAAAAAATGAAAATACTTCTTTTTTCGATCAGACAACGTTTAGGGGTTCTGACTACCCCGTCAATTTTTCCATTGAAAATACATGGGGAAACCCCCGATTTTTATGAAGGGTCACTGGAAGGCTTACATTTGAATAAAACGAGTCAAAATTACATGAACTTCTTAGAATCACTTCCGCGAATATGACGTATGAATTGATTTTTAATTTTTGTCCCCTCCAACCATCCCAGTATATCAGTCGTAAATATTGCTTTCGTGTATGTTTTTTATCATAGATTATTTTCAATGATTGAATTAAATACCTTCATGTATTGTGTGTCAATAATTAATTACTTCAATAATTTGTATTTGTTTAAACAACACTCTCGTACATTTTCTCGCAAATTATCGGTACACACAAAACGAGAGAAACTAATTCGGGAATATAAAAATATAAATATAAATAAAATTAATAAATAAATAAAAATATAAAAATATGACTACGGTCAAATAAATTTCTTGTTAATTGTTTAAACAATTTTCATTAGTTAAAATAATTTTTGTCGAAAAATATCAAAAATTTATACCTTCTTGGAGTAGCTTGAACTATTGCATTCAAATCTAAAATCAACACGAAATATTAACTAATTAGTTCATGTCATTCAGAAAGTGAAAAATTTTGCCGAAAAAAGTGTTTAAGGAAATCGAAATTGGTTAAAAAATTATGGATGAATAATAAAAAATGTCACCATAGGAAAAGCTAATGCAATTTGTTGAAAACTTTGCAAATGCCTTATTACAGTCAAAAGTTACATTTCAACAATGAAAAATTATTTAAACAATTAAAAATAAAGTAAATTGGTCGTGCTAATTTTCGATTTAAACTACTTAGTTCATGCAATTCAAAGTAGGTGTACGTTTTATATATTTTGAAAAAAAATTGTTTAAACATATAAAAATTGTTGAAATAATGATAGGTTAGTGGTAAAAATACCACACACGCACCAGAATTCTATTAAACTTGTTGAAAATTTGTAAAAAAAACTCACACAAATATAATATTTACGACTAATATACCGTAAAGTACGTGATCCTCGTTTAGAGGGTGGTTTTTAAGGCATTTTAAAAGGGGTTGGGGAATTAAAATAAAAAATCAATGCATAAGTCACATTCAAGGAAATGGTTTTAAGAAATCCGATATAATTTGCACTTGTTTTATTGAAATATTTGCCTTCCAGTCCCATTTTCGTAAAAATCGGGGTCTTCCCCATGTATTTTCAATGGGAAAACTCAGGAGGTGGCCAGAACCCCTATGTGTCGTCTGATCGAAACAGAAAACTCACTTCATTTTTTTGCAAACCTCACAAAATAAGGCATTATCCCAAAAGAAGTTCGAACTTTTAATTTTGTTGGAAGCCCCTATTTTGTATGCTTTCAACATCTGTAAATTAAGAAACCATTTAAATAGGATGAAAATAATATATACTTATAGTTGAAACCTTTGTCGAGGCATTTTTTAATTTTATTTTGTTTAAAAACTCAATTTAAGTCTGTTATGGCTGAAAATTGCTGCTTCTAATAATATAATCAAGAACGTATTTTGTTGGGAACTGGGAACTACATCATAGCAAAAAGGAAAATAAAAACTAAACTAGGACTTTTTGGTAGGAAAAATTAAAAAAAAAACTTTGAATTCTTGAGTCGAAAAGAAAAAATAATAAAATAGATTGAAATTATTAAAGAGAGGAAAAAAGAAGAAGAGGATGATAACGTCTGCGACGGTGGAGCAAGGGTTGGAAGATTTCCGTAGGTAGAGATAAGATCCCGAATAATGTTCCAGTCAGTTTTCTGAGGTGCCATGAGCGCGGACGCTGGAGAAGCACCGGTGTCTGACCATAACGACGCGGGATCACTGACTCTTCGCTGTAGTGCAGTGCGCACTCAGTAGAACAATCCGGTTATGGTCAGACATAACTGTGTCCGGTTTTGCCAGTCTGAGATCACTGGTTCAACGAGCCGTCAGTGATGACACCCGATTATGGTCACTCACACTTCTTAACGTCAATTGACGGTTGACATCATTACAGAATAGAATTGGATAAATAATTTAGAATATTAGTCAACAACAACTATCTACATCAGCAACTGAGACAAGTGGGAAAGAAATAGAAATAAAGTTGACCGACGGCAGTATTCCTAAAGGGAGTGTGGTCGGCGGGCGACAAACGTTGGCCCATTCCTAATTGTGCACATGCACATATAGGATACAATAAGGTTTACATAAGGGTGGTCCTAAGTTATGCGGACTGAATTTGTTTTTTGAGTATAGGCCTCCGAACCCTCGAAATTTGAGCTAATTCGGTAACGTTAATTTTTGCGAGACGCATAATATCGCAGAATTTTGTGTTTAAATTATGAAAACCGATTCCATGTGAAGGCAATATGGAAACAATAAAATCTCCTTCACAACAAGTTTGGAAAATTTACATTCTGAAGAATGTGCGAAATTGATGTTTCATCTTTTTTTTTTGCGTGAGCAATCTGAAATGTTGCACTACTAAGGTAGCTTTGAAAATGTATTTATTACGATTCTCTGAAATTTGACACTAGTAGTTTCGCAAGTTATAGAATACAAAATTTGCATAAGTTTAAGCCTCATGTAGGAGGTAATGAAACCTAGAAAACTCACCTGCAAAAATTAATTCCAAATGCTAGCACAACGAATGAATATCGGAGGGCAATTTTTTTCATCTTGGAAGCTCAAATCTATATTTGAGGCGGAAAGTCCCTGCGGATCATCAACACTTGCAATAAATAGGTTAAATTCCTTAAATATTGCATCTCCAAAGCAGCAGAAGAAAAATAAACAGTACTGGCGCGATATTCAAAATAGAAGAATTATTCCAACAGTCATAGGAGTTCATTTCGGAATTTTTTGAGCCATTTTTTTTACTTTTAATGTATTTTTCCTTCTTTTAGCGTTTTTATAAAAATTTATTTTTTAATAAGATACATTTGTCATGGTTTTTAACAATTTATTACAACTTTATAAAAATTATCACTTTTTTGTCTGTTGGAATAATTGAGGGTCCGGATGCAATAAGGGGACGAGCGCTCGAAAACGCGAAAAAGTATTGTCCAAACGTCTTATGATATCCAAATTTTAAAGTTAAAAAAATTAAATTAAAAAAAATATGGGCTTGTAGAGAATGACAAGCCGGAACTTTTTTCTCTTTAAAGTTTTTCTTTCCGATGTGTATTTTTAATAATATAATTGAAAAAAAGATGACAAAATTTCGCCAAATTGAATTATTTTTTAAAACATAAATCGTCTCCACTCAGACAAATATTATTGAAACTATTTGAAATTTGGTGCACATACGCATTATACCCTAGCGATGCCTACAAAATGAAGAAGAAAGTTAAAAATTTCAATTGTTTAATAATAATTAATTGCAAATCGAGACCTGACGGTAAGCACGTATTTTTAGCTTCGGTGAAGAAAAGTATCGAGGGAACTTTAGAGTTGAACCAACTTCCAGTGAGACATTTATTCCTTACTATTGGAGGAAGATTTCTGGACATTTTTAGATCGATTCATTGAAAATTGGCGGAAATATCCATTTTGTAAGAAAGCACGCGACGTCGTCTACGATTGCATCGTTAGCAGATTCAAGCGCTTCTCAACGTTAGTACTCTCGCCATTACACTCTCATATCAAGGACTCGTCTTCGAAAAATTAAACATTAAAAAAACCTGCCCTTTCCCCCAATTAATAGAAAATCGACTGCTTTATATTTTTGGACATTTCGTTGTTTTCAGTGAAGTATAAAATAACTGAAAAGAGGAAAATTTGTGCTTCGCAAGTTGTTTATTCCTCAATTATGAAACACAATGTTACAATTGTTTATCATAATTTCTGTTCATTTATCATACATTTTTTGAAACATTTTCACACAGGAACATTCAAATTAGATACTCTCTACATTATTTCTAAACCTTTTTATGCTATATCACGAATATAATCACCTTTTCTTGCCACATTGTTACTTATCAGGAATTTTACTATTTTCTAAAATCTATATAATTATATATTTCGGTGTAGTTTTTCGGATGAGTAAATTCAACAATTTGTCATACATTTTCTTTACCGTTTCATCACAGCAAAATTAATATTATATACACATTTTATTATTGCTAAATATTTTCTATGCTACATCACAAATGTTATCACTTTTTTGTTAACAGATTATCCATTATGATTTTTACTGCTTTGTAAAAAATATATAATTATATACTTTAGTGTAGTTCTTTGGCTGAAAAAGCTAAGCAATCTAATTTTTAAACATTATACACATTTTTGGTTTTTCTTAGCTTGTTTCATCAATCTATTTTTTTATCAAATTATCGTAAAATGGACGAGATTTTGAACTTAGATAACTCAATAGTTTTTCGAAGTCTTTTAATTTTTCTTGAGTTTTTCCAACACCTCCAGCCAAAAATGTGAGTAATGTTTAAAACCTAGATTGCTTAGCTTTTTCAGCCAAAGAACTACACCAAAGTATATAATTATATATATTTTACAAAGCAGCAAAACCATAATAGATAATCTGTTAACAAAAAAGTGATAACATTTGTGATGTAGCATAGAAAATATTTAGCAATAATAAAATGTGTATACAATATTAATTTTCCTGTGATGAAACGGTAAAGAAAATGTATGACAAATTGTTGAATTTACTCATCCGAAAAACTACAACGAAATATATAATTAGATAGATTTTAGAAAATAGTAAAGTCCCTGATAAGTAACAATCTGGCAAGAAAAGGTGATTATATTTGTGATATAGCATAAAAAGGTTTAGAAATAATGAAGAAAGTATCTAATTTGAATGTTCCTGTGTGAAAATGTTTCAAAAAATGTATGAAAAATGATCAGAAATGATGATAAATAATTGTAACAATGTGTTTTATAATTGAGGAATAAACAACTTGCGAAGCACAAATTTTCCTATTTTCAGTTATTTTGTACTTCACTGAAAACAACGAAATGTGCAAAAATATAAAGTAGTCGATTTTCTATTAATTGGGGGAAAGGGCAGGTTTTTTTAATGTTTAATTTTTAAAAGACGAGTCCTTGATAGGAGAGTGTAATGACGAGAGTACTAACGTTGAGAAGCGCTTGAATCTGCTAACGATGCAATCGTAGACGACGTAGCGTGCTTTCTTACAAAATGGATATTTCCGCCAATTTTCAATGAATCGATCTAAAAATTTCCAGAAATCTTCCTCCAATAGTAAGGAATAAATGTCTCACTGGAAGTTGGTTCAACTCTAAAGTTCCCTCGATACTTTTCTTCACTGAAGCTAAAAAAACATGCTTACCAAATTTCAAATAGTTTCAATAATATTTGTCTGAGTGGAGACGATTTATGTTTTAAAAAATAATTCAATTTGGCGAAATTTTGTCATCCCTTTTTCAATTATATTATTAAAAATATACATCGGGAAAAAAAACTTTAAATAGAAAAAAGTTCCCTCTTGTCATTCTCTACAAGCCCATATTTTTTTTAATTTAATTTTTTCAACTTTAAAATTTGGATATCATAAGACGTTTGGACAATAATTTTTCGCGTTTTCGAGTTCTCGTCCCCTTATTGCATCCGGACCCTCAATTTTTCTATTTTGAATATCGCGCCAATTTTGTTTATTTTTTTCTCTGCTGCTTTGGAAATGCAATATTTAAGAAAATTAACATATTTATCGCCAGTGTTGACAATCCGCAGGGCCTTTCCGCCTCAAACATGGATTTGAGCTTCCAAGAGTAAAAAAATTGCCCCCCCCCCCCCCCATAATCTTTCGTTGCGCTAGCATTTGAAATTGATTTTTTCATGTGAGTTTTCTAGGTTACATTACCCCCTACATGAGCCTTAAGAAAACGGAATATCCATATCATAAGGCGTCGTCTCTCGACGAACTCCTCACCCGCATTTTCATCGCAAGTGTCGGACAAAGTATTATGTGAACCTAGTGGGAGACGCGATTCGACTCGTGTGATTGCCGAGCTCGCTGCGCTCGCGCGGCAAACTTCACACCCGTCTAGAATCGCCAACTACTCCCACTCGATGCACAATATACTATAACTATGTTAAGCCTTTCAATTGGAAATTGTATTATTTTGAAAAATTTAAATTTTTAAACGGACACTTTATAATGCATCAATTGAAACTTGTATAACTTAAATCCCTTTTAATTTGAAATTTTCAAATATTCGAAACTTTATTCCTAATCTAGTTTAGGCATAAGGAAGAATAAATTACACATTTTAAAACGATTCAAATTCAATCAAAACCAGTTGGAACATCCCATTCTAAAAATTATAATAATTTGCACGCTTAAAATTTTTAATTCTTTCATCCAGGTTTGAATGATATGTTGTAATTTTGAGGGATTTAATTCAAAATTAATAAATTTATTAGTCTTTTTTAGTCTAATTTACTTATTAAAATTTTTATTTAGTGAATTCTGTAAAAAATAAACTAAGTAACAACATCCTAGGTTGAAATTTGAAAAGGCAACATTTTGTAAAAAAAGAAACAATTTGCAATCGTTGTAAATGAAATTTTACAGAAAATTCTAATTAAATTCGAATAGTAAAATTGAATTCTACCTTAATGAATAATTCATCCATAAATACCGTGAAAATGTATTTAATGTATTTTGTATACATTAGAAAAATATTGAAAGTACGATGTCAGATTATGTCACACGCGGCGAGTGACATTTTTTTAATGCAAAAAATAATATGCTAATTTTAAAGAATTGTATGCAGATTAAGAAAAATTGCTACATCGATATTGAATTTACTGAAATTCTCTTGATATAATTAGATAGATTATATTAGCTGCTGTCGCTTATAATTAGATAGATTGTAATAAATCGATTTTTAACTCTACTAAAATTATCCGTGACCAGACAAAAAACTTATGGGACAGACTTTGAAGTGATTTTCAATTGCTCTAACTCTACAATATTGAACCCTACTCTTGATTTTTACCCTTTTCAGCTCAATATAAGTGATATTTGTGAATCTCAAATATTAAAAAAAATGTTAACATTAATTAGAAATTTTTCATTTTAAATTTGAGATTTCACATTTTGCGTACTTTTTTATTAATAATTTCTAAACGAAAACGTCTAAAATTTTTGAACTTTACTAAATCGTGCTTTGATATGTGTACTTTACTGAAACAATTTTTGACCAAATTTATTATCCAAAGGGAAAATGGAAAATGACTAGGACTTAAAGTGGTCAACTTTCTGGCAATGATCCATAGTTTTTTCTGTAAAATCTATGAAAAGACGTATTCTATTACATTGCTGGAAAATAAACGTATTTTTTTTCTCTAAAGAAAAAAAATGATTGGAAATATAAAAAAGACCAGGAACAATAGAGCGAATAGTAGGATAAAATTAAAATAAATGGAGTGAAAAACGTATTTCCTGCAGGTAAAGGGTTACAATAGGAATTTCATTCTCCCAGATCGTTTCTTGACGAAGCGAAAGAGAAAGAAAAAGCTATATGAACGTGCTGAGTGTCGTTTTTTTTCTCCCCATTTGGCATCTAGAATCGAAAAGGGGTGTCGAGAACAGGAGGTACAGTCATGAATGTTTCATGATCGCGTGGCACCATGTATTTTCGTCGTTAAGTGCTTCAGTCGAAGTCAAGCATTTTCAATATCCACCTTCTCATATACAAATCATCGCGAAATTTAAAAAAAAATTCACTCTTCCATCTCTTTCTTTATACAACCTCAAGCACTTCTTCGATTGAAAAAATTAATGTGTCTTCAATCTCTTTACAAACATTTCAGAATGTTTGAAAGTGTTTGAATTTTGTATTACCAGGTTGGCCGCAAAACTTCATTCACAAAATTCCCTGTCTTTTAACTGATTAATCTCTAATTTTACATTTTCCCTGACCATTATTATTTTTGAAGACCAAAATCCTAGTATTGTAACATTTTTAGTATACAGTCCTATATAAATGGAATAAAACAATTTTAAATTTAAATTCATAACTTCTTAATTTATTACTCTCAGGGCTGGCATAACAGCCTAATTTACTTGAAAAAAGTGAAAAAGTGGCCTATTTTAACACAAAAAGTGACTTAAAGTGACTAATGTGCATTAATAATGTAACTAATTTTCTTTTGAATTTTAAATAATTTAAAAGAATTCGATGAAATTTATAAGAATTCCTGGTGAAAATTGACGAATTCAAAATAAATTCACAAGACTTCAAAACAAGTCAAGTTCAAAGTAATTCAAATTTATTGTGAGAAATACAAAATCTTTTGTGGATTTCAGTAAAATTAGAGACAATTTAGAGGAATTTAAGGGAAATGAGAAGAATTCAATGATATTCATAAAAATAAAATATGGATTCTAAAAAAATGCACGTGTATTGAAAATAATTCAAAAATATGAACAAAATTCACTGAATTCAGCGATTTTGGTAGTTCTGAACGAATTCAAATGAATGGGAAAAATATTTTAAAACATTTTCAAATATTTAAAATCCTACGAAAATCGCTTAAAATACCGTGATAGCTTTTAAAATCCTTAAAAATCACTGAGATCCTCAGAAATCTTATAAAATTACTTTCAATCTTTTAAAACCCTATAGGTGCTGTAGAATTCTTTTATACTTTCGGGAAATTCTATACATTTCTTTACAAGGAAATGCAAATTTGTATGAATTCCTTAAAATCATTGAAATCCTTACGAATTGCCGGAAATTTATTAAATCTCTTTAAAATGTCTTGGAATCTTTCGAAATAAACTGAAACATTTAAAATCCTTCAAAAACGGTTTGAAATCCCTTGACATTTTTAAAGTTGTTGAAAATTCCTTGGAATTTAAATACAGAAACCAAAATATTTCAAATTACCCTCAAATCTTTCACATTCTTTAGGATCCCTTTAAACTATTGAAATTAAATTTAAATTCCTTGGAATCTTTTAAAATATCCTCAAATCTTTGAAATTCTTTAAAATCTTTGGAAATACCTTGGAATATTGGAAAATTGTTGAAATCCTACGAAATCCCTCAATTCTTGTAAATCAATTCTTTTAAATCCATTAAAATTCTTGAAAATTTCTTGAAATTAAAAAATATTTCAAATCCTTTAAAATCCCTTGAAACTTTTTAAAGCTTTTTAAAATTCCCTGGAAGTTTTAAATTTAACCTAAAATCTCTGAAATTCTTTGAAATCCCATTTAAAATATCCTACAGTCTTTAATATCTTTGGAAATATTATAAAATTTTTTTACATCTTTAAAATTTTACGGAATCCCGCAAATCTTGTGCATAAATTCTTTGCAATCTATTAAAATATTATAAAATCCCGTGAAATTACATGAGATCTTATGATATTTCCTGAAATCTTAGAAAATTTATTAAAATACCTTAAAAGGTTTGACAATCCCTTGAAATCTTTTGAAATCGCTTGATACTTTTTAAAGCTCTTGAGAATTCCTTGGATGTTTTTAAAATTACTCTAACATCTTTAAAATCCTTTGGAATGCCTCAAAATTGTTGAAATCTATTAGAAATTCCTCAGAATCTTTTAAAATACCCTAAAATATTTAGAATCCCTTGAAACTTTTAAAAATACCCTAAAATCTTTAAAATTCATTGGAATTCCTTCAAATGATTGCAATCTTTTAAAAAATATAGGCATTTTTCAAAATACACTTAAATATTTTAAAAGAATTCAAGAAAATTCGGAAATATATAATATAAATATAATAGTTATAACAGATCTGAATTCATTAGTGGTTAACACATTGGGTTATTTTATTGGAAGAAAAGTAACTAAAGTAATATAAAAAAATGGCTATAGTGACTCTCACAGAAATTAACCTGAAAACTAAAAAAGCAAGCTTTTGTTATAAACAATTATTTATTCATCAATGGCAAAAGACGTTTTATATATGATAAATGAGGACTTGCATGTTGGTGGCGGAAGTGAGAACGTGTTTAGTGACAGGTGGAGAGAGAATTTTACGGAATTTGTGTGGAAGGTGTGAGTGGAGTGTGAGGGTGGAAGCCGAGGAGGTGAGTAGGGTTGTGTGGGGTGAATTGGGGAGATAAAAAGTGAGTTTCAGCGTGGGTGGGAGGTGGTATCTAGCTGGATAGGGAAAGTGAGGTTAGGTTGGCAAGTAATCGGGGGAGGTCGTGGTCAGGAGTCATGGGCTTTCGAGGGTTCAAGGGTGGTTCTCGAAAAGTTAGGGGATGCTAAGGGAGAGAAAGGGGTGTCTGCAGGGACTGAGGAATTGAAGAAAAAAAAAAGGGGGAAAAAAAGGAAAATTTGGCGGCGAAAGACGCCAACATTTTGCAGAGACATCTGTCGGTTGCGGCAGGTACTGCATGGATAGATCCCATTTACCGGCGGTAGAGCGGGAGGTGGGCAGCGAGAGTACTGGCAGTGCTGGTAGTGAAACCGACGGGGAGGGAATTTTCCACAAGCCACGACGGCCAACAACGCGTCGCCCGGTGTCGAGTGGTGCGTCGGGGAGAGGGAGAAATCGGGACGGTGGCAACGAAGGAAGCGAGAAGGTAAGGGAGAGAGCGTCAAGCGCAAGTGACGGGGAGGATCTCTTGAAAAGGAAGAGAGACAGCCAAGAGAGTCCGGAGAAAAGCGAGGTCGAGAGCCCGATTAAAAAAAGCGGGATAACACCGAGGTCACCCCCCAAAAAAATGGAGGGGATGTTGGAAAAGGAGGCTCTCGGGATGTTGTTAGGCGAGATCATGGGGCTGAGGGAGGACGTAAGGGGGACCAAGGAGCAGATGGAAGGTATGAGGGAAGACCTGCGAATCAGAGATGAGAAATGGGAAAAGGAGGTGAAAGAGCTGAGAGAGAGTAGATGGGTTAGAGAGGGAAAGAAAAGAAAAAGAAGTTAAAATAAAACAGATGGAAGAGGAGATTAGGGCGTGGAAAGAAAGGACGGAAAAAAGGCTTGAGAAGGTGGAGGGCAGGACGGAAATGGAAATAGGAGTCGGGGGTAGCGGGGGCGAGATTAAAGGTATTTGGGAGAGGGTAGGGAATATGATAGAAGAGAAAGTGGGAGAGCGTAGGAATGAAAAGGAGGAGAGGGCGGATAGGGAAAGGATAAGAGCAATGGAGTTGAGAATGGAGAGAAAGGAGAAGGCAGACAGGAGAAATAATATTGTGATAAGAGGGTTGAAGATGAAGAGCGGGGAAGAAAGGGAGGGCGTGGAAGCGCTGCTACAGAGCATAGGGTGGAATAAAGGCAGGGTAGGGAAAGTTAAGTTGGAGGGGAGAAAGGAGAAAGAAGTGGCGGTTGTGGAGTTGGAGAGCTGGGAAGAAAAATTGGGGGTAATGAGAAATAAAAATAGGATAAAGGATAAGGAAGTTTTCATCGATCACGATTTGACGAGAAAGGAAAGGGATGTACAGAGACTGCTGTACGACAGGGCTAGGAGGGAGAGGAGTGAAGGGAGATCGGCGAAGGTAGGATATCGGAAAATAAAAATAGACGAGAAAATGTGGGTGTGGGACGAGGAGAAAGAGGTATTGAAGGAAGTGCAGGGGAATTTGTTTCGTAGGAAGTAGGGGGGCGGGGGTAATGCAGGGTAGAGGAGTTTTGAAGGTGCTTTACTGGAACGTAGCAGGGGTAAAGAAGAAGGATGAGGAGTTCTGGAGGTATATCCAGGAATTTGATGTGGTACGACTGGTAGAGACGTGAGTGGAAAGAAAGGAATGGGATAGAATAGAGCCAAAGCTGCCAAGGGGGTATAGGTGGAGACTCCAGGAGGCGGTCAGAGTGAAGAAGAAAGGAAGGGCTAGTGGGGGAATTATAACGGGGATTAGAGATGGATTAGAGGAAGAAGCTCACGGAGAGGTAGAGGGGGAGGGAGTGCAAATGAGGAAAGTAAAGATAGGAGGGGTAATGTGTAAGTTTGTGACAGTGTACAATAAGGATGGGATGGAAAGAATTAAAGAAAGGGTGGAAGACCTGTTAGGTGAAAGAGAAGAGGGTATGGTGGTACTGGGTGGGGACTTTAACGCGAGGATGGGGAGGGAAGGGGGCCTTTACAGGGAAGGGGAAAGCTTCGAAAGGAACTCAAAGGATAGGTTAATAAATAAGGAGGGGGAGATTCTAAGGGACTGGATGGAGGATAGAGGCTGGGCGGTGGCAAATGGTATGGCAACTGGGGACGAAGAGGGAGAATACACATACGTAGGTAAGGTGGGGGTATCGGTAATAGATTATGTAGTTATGAATATGCAAGGGTGGGAGGAGATGGAGAGATTCGCAGTAGAAGGGAGGATAGAATCAGACCATCAGCCATTAGGGTTGTGGATAAGGGGTGAGAACGGCGGAAGGCAAGGTGGGGAAGAAGTGTCGACGGGGGAGAGGGTTAGCTGGACGAGGGAGGCGATAGAGAAATATAAGGAGCAGTTAGGGAAGGTACGCTTCGAAGGGGAGACGGTGGAAGAGATATGGGAGGATTTAAAAGAGAAAGTGAAAGGGTGCGTGCAAAAGAAGGTATTCAAAAAGAAGAAGAAAGGAATGGTGAAGCCGTGGTGGGATAGGGAATGTAAAAAGATGAAAAGAAAGGTGAAGAGGAAGTATAAGAAGTGGAAAGAGGGTACTGCGAAAAGGGAGGAGTACGTAGAAATGAGGAAGGGGTTTAGATTGATGTGTAAGAAGAAAGAACAGGAAAAGGAGAAAGAGATGGAGGAGGAGTTAGGAAATGTTAAGACAGAAGGGGACGTCTGGAAGATAATAAATAGGTTTAGGAAGCGTAGAGTAGGGATAAGCGACAAGATAGGGAGTGAGGAGTGGAGGGAGTTTTTTAAAGAATCATTTCAGGGCTCAGATTCAAGGAAGAGAGAGGATGGGAGTAGAAGAACGGGGGAGGCAGAGATGGAGGAGTTGAATGACGAGGAGATAGAGAAACAGATAAGGAAGTTAAAAAGGTCAAAATCAGCAGGGCTGGATGGGCTAGAGAACGAAGCATGGCTGTTTAGTACACAGGAGGTTAGGGAGAGGCTGAAGGAGGTAGTGAAGAAAGTATGGAGGGGGGAGGGATTCCCACGAGGGTGGAGAGAAGGATTAATAGTGCCTCTGTATAAGAAAGGAGAGAGGGATAGGCAGGAAAATTATAGGGGGATTACGCTAATGAATACGGCGTATAAAGTATACGCGATGGTAGTAGCGGAGAGGCTGCGGAAGGATGTCGAGGGGAAAGGAATATTGCCAGAGACGCAGGCGGGCTTTAGGGCAGGTAGGAGTACTATCGACAATATCTACGTTCTGCAGCACGTGGTGGATAGAGAATTAGCGAAGAAGGGATCGAGAGTGTACGCGTTTTTTGTGGATCTAAAAGGCGCGTTTCCGTCGGTGGATAGGGGGAGGTTGTGGGAGGCGATGCAGGAGAGGGGAGTGGAGAGAGGCCTGATCGAGAGGGTAAGGGAGATTATATGAAGAAACCAAAGATAAGGTAAGAGGAGGACAGGGGATTTCGGAGGGATTCTGGATGCATAGGGGGTTAAGACAAGGGTGTCCGCTTAGCCCGACGCTTTTTGCGATTTTAATTGCGGATATGGAAAGTAAGCTGGAGGCCGGAGTGGTAGGAGGAGTCAAGATAGGAGGGGTTAGAATTTGGTCGCTAGCGTATACAGATGACATAGTGTTGTTGGCAAAAAGCGAGGAGGCCTTAAAGGAAATGATGAAGAGGTTGAGAAGATACCTGGATAAGAACAGGTTAGAACTGAATGCGGAAAAGTCCAAGGTTATGGTTTTCAGAAAAGGAGGTGGAAGGGATAAGGAAGGGGAGTGGAAGTGGAAGGGAAAGGCGGTGCAGGCGGTGAAAGAGTTTGTGTACCTGGGCTTCTTGTTTCGGAGGAATGGCGGAGTGGATGGTCACATAAAAGAGAGAGTGAGGAGGGCAAATGTGGTGATGAGGCAGGTGTGGGGGTTGGGAAAGAAGTTATTCGCAGATGATTTTGGAAGGAGAATGAAATTGTTTGACTCACTAGTGATGAGTGTGCTATTGTATGGAGTAGAGGTGTGGGGGTGGAAGGAAAGCGAAGAGGTAAATAGGATACAGGAGAGGTATGTAAAGTGGACACTGGGGTTGGCAAGGAACACGCCTAATTATATTGTCAGGAGGGAGACGGGGAGAACGAGTGTAGGGATTCTAGCGGGGAGTCGAGCGTGTAAATATGAGGAGAAATTTTTGGAAGAGGGGTGAAGTAAGCTGGTTAGGGAGTGTTGGTGGGAGAAGGAGAACAGGAGAGGGGGAGGGAAGATGGAGGTTGAAAGAGAAAGGTATTTTAGAACGAATGGACTGCATATGGATGAATTGAGAACGATGCATGAGGAAGGAAGGAAGGTATATGAGTTGGTTAAGAAAAACAGCATGGAGAGAGAGAAGACAGCAGGGGAAGAGAGAATAAGAGAGACAAGGTTTAATGGGAACTATGTGTGGATTATGCCAAAGGCGAGAGCGCAATATTTGTGTGAGAAAGGAGAGAAAGGAAATCAGGAGCTTATAGCGAGGATGAGATGTGGTTGCATGGAGCGTTTCAATAGGTTCTGGCTCGCTAGGGAAAAGAGGATGTGTGAACTATGTGGGAAGGGGGAGGCAAGAGTGGAGCACTGGTTGGAGGAGTGCGTGGAGGTGGAAAGGAGTGGGATAAGCATGGAGGTATTGATGCATGAAAGGGGGGACAAAAGGGCAGTAGCATGGGTGAAGGGAGTATTGGGTAAGATGGAGAAGAAGAGAAGGAAGGAGGAAGAGGAATGGAGAAGGAAAGATTGTAAATAGAGGAGGAAGTAAATATAAGTAATTGTAAATATTGTAAATAGTAGATAAGTATTAGGTATTAGTCGCGGAGGCAGAGTTTGGTAATGCGAGGCAAGCAAGAAAGTAGGGACATGCGAGCGAGGCGAGGCGAAGCGAGGAAGGCAATGCGATTAGAGCGAGCGGCGTTAGATATAAGGTGTGGAAGGATGTTAGTTTTAAGGGTTAGTTGTAAGAAAATTCTGTAAAAAATGGAAGTGTAAGCAAGTCAATTTTTTAAGGCCAGCAGGCTAAAAAATAAACGTTATATATAATATATATATGATAAATGAAATGTATACACTTATTTGGGACAAAACCTTCAAAATATGAGCGTAGTACTACTTTACGGTACACTCAGGTGCCTCTATGCAGGAAGAGTGCACTTTCCAAGGTCATATCTCGTGACCTATTAAGGCTAGGACAGTTTTTTTTTTTTTTTTTGAAATCACGCTGAATTGACTCCACTTTCATTTGTTCTGTATAAACTTTGTCGTAGAATCCACAGGAAACGAGGTATTTCAAAAAAAACACAACTTTTTCGCTTTTAGTCAAAAATGCAAAAAAAAAAAGAAATTTTTGAAACCTTGCAATTCCGAAAATAATAGGTCTAAAAGACTTTTTCTTTAGATGTACGCAACATTTTATAGACTCTATTTCATACTCTGGCATCATCAATGCAAACTAAACCTGACACGATTTATTTTGAAAGAACTGAACTCCACTTTTTTGCCGTAAAAACAGGCAAAAATGGTCAACTTTGAGGGGTCATAACTTATGACCTATCATAGGTAGGACATTGTTCTTTTTTTGAAATCACAGAAAATTGAGTCTACTGTCACTAACCTGTGGAACACTTTTCCTTGTAGTAATTAGGTGCAAAGGTACACTGTGTTTTTTGAAACTTAGTGATTTTTCGCTGAAAACCCAAAAAAGTGGGTTTTTTTCAATATATCCTAACTCGAAACCTATGGAAGATAGCGGATTATTTTTCTAACAAAATTTTTTCATAATTTTGTCCTCTTTCTTTCTTCTGTTGGATATTTTGCTCTAAAATGCAATGGGAATTATCCGTCCACGCGAAAGTAACTTTTGGAACTGTTTTCGAAAAAAAAAAACCGGTTTAGCAATTGATCTGTTCTAGCATTTTTGATATGTTGAAAGGGACCCCTTAACAAAACTTTCTCATTAAAAACATCCCATAAGGGAATTTTTCGGGAATCAAACTACCAGATGACTGGACAAGCCAATCGAAAGAGACTAATCTAGTCTTTCCTTCTGGGAGTATCTTGATGTATCTTTTTTAAAACTTTGAGAGTTCTGCAAGTGACATTGGAGAGGAAATAGGAAAGTAATTGAAAAGGAGGAGCATCACGAAGCCGTCCAACTTCTCGTAACATCTTTGTAATCTTTCGATTAAAGTTCCGGACGAGGGTTGCTGGTGTTCGCATAGAAAAGCTGTACAATGGCGTCATATATCCCCCGTCACTTTCAGAAAACGCTACTAAGACTAGGGTGATGTACACCCAAGTTTAAAACAGATCCGAACTCTTGCAGTGATTCGGATCATCGGATCTTTTCGAATCTGAAAGACAGGAAGCGAACTGAAATTGTTTCAGAGGCAACTTTAAATTACTCTGTAGTTAAATTCGAGCAGTTCTAGTCCATTAGTCTATTGTGTGTTAAGATGCCAATGTCATGATTACAGAATTTCCTTTTTTTTGTAAATCATATAACCTGCGAAAAAGTTTTTTCAGGATTTCAATTTATTTTGAAAATCCCGTTTCTCAATTTGCAGCGATCTCCGGGATCTTCAAACATCCCTTTTTTATTAAGTCAACGATATTTAACCTTAAGGTAGCTGTCGTGCCAAAAATCAGATCTCTTAAAAATAGTATGTTGTGCTAAAAGTGCGAAAAGAAGGCAGTTCCACACCAGTGTGAAGTTTTCTGTAGCAGCCAGAAGCGAATCGAAGGGGAGTTGTAGGCAAGTCGGAGGCGAGCTGAAGGTGAGCTGTAAACGAGCCGAAGACGAGCCAAAAACGAACCGAAGATGAGTCGACCCAGGCGGAAATATTATATATAGTTTATATATAGTGTGAAGTATTATATATAATATTCATTTGTTTTATACATTTTTTATATAAAACAAATGAATATTATATATAATACTTCACACTATATATAAACTATGTATAATATTTCCGCCTGGGAATGACAAGTATGTACTGTCAACTTCACGAGAGCTACAACTGCCTACTTCCAGCACCTGTTGCAAACGATAATTTTTGTAACAAGTGCAGGAAATTTTCGATTTGAGAGACAAAACAAATTTTCTGGAAACTGAAGAATATTATGGTAAAATTACCCAAATTTACCAAAAATTCCTAGAAACGTTTGTATTTAAGAAAATTTTTTTAAACTTTAGTAAATTTATAAATTACCGAAAAATTCTGGAAATTTCAAGTATCCAAAAATTTTCGGAAGAAATCCAAATTTTCGGTAATTTATGGTGAATTTTGGGTAATTTATGTTAATTTATCAGTCACTTAGGGTAACTTATGACTTTGAGTTGGTCCAATCATTATTCACTACTAATCAGTCTGTCAAGCGTCAACTCATAATGAATATTGTTTTATGTTGCCATAAAAGTACTTTTGAAACAAAACATTTTTTTTCAAAATTTTCAGCTTTTTAAAAATTCATTTAAAATTTTTTAAATCATGCGAACATCATTCAATTACAACCTGAGACGATCCGATGATTCAACAAAGTTTTTTATAACTTTTGCTGCGATAAGAGTTTTTTTCAAAATATAAAACAACCTCTGTAGATTATACAGTTCTCATTTTGGATACCATTTCATAATCATTTTTTACTCAGCTTTTAAGCAAACAGAAGCGTATTATAGGGTAAATGTACCGGTGGTCGGACAACGATTCTAAGGTCGGACACCACTTTCAGAAGGCCATAAATAAAAAAGTGTTGACTTTTGGACATTGTCAAAAATAGGTTAGAAAATAGATGTCAATGTCTTTAATATGACTGAACTTTTATAACATTATAAGAATTTGTTTAAGAGAAAATAAATATTCGTCCGACTACTGGTACGTGTCCGGAGACTGGTGCACTTATCCTATTTAAGATTTGCAAATTGAAAAAAATAAGAATAAAAATTGTTTTTTTTAAAAAGCGCTCGTACGATTATTATAATTCCACATCAAAAATATCCGAACTTCATCCGAGGAGGAAACTGCAAAAAAAGTCCAGTACTATTATTTTTTAATAAAATTTTGCACTAAAGGAATTTATAATCCATTATAGAGTCAACAGTTATAATTTTACAAAAACTTTTGTAGATGTGTTTTGACTCTGTGTTTCATTGTTAACAATCCCTGGGTGAAAAAATTTTTTATGAAAAAAAAAATTTATAATACAAATTTGAAATTTTGAAAAAAGCACTACCACGATTATTTTTTTTTCACAAAATAGGCGTATGCAATGTAAGAATAATATTCCACAAACAAAAAATTTGGTAACTTCTTTTGCGGGTTAAAATTAGTTAAGGCTCACCATGAGTGAGTTTATAATTCCGTTAGTCTTGGAAAGTAATTTTTAAGCAAAATACGCAAGCGCAGCAGCTGGAAAAAGTATTCTTTCTCAAAGTGCGCAAGCGTAGCAGCAAGAAAAAGTCTTTTTATAACCGTTTTTCACCACGGTTACGGAATTGGTTATTTCCCGCACGCTATTCGTGCCTCGAAAAGCCAACATTTCGTGCATACGTTACAAAAAATAGTTTTTCTATGACTTTCAGAAACAAAATAGTATAACTGATGATAAATCAAATAAAAAACAATAGTTTGAATGAAAAACTTTTGAAACTTGAAAAAAAAACATTTATTTGAACAATTAAACCATTTTTGCAATTAAATTTTAACTTACTATCGCTTCTTACAAATTTTCGAAACATGGTTAAATTTTAATAGCTGCTACCCTGATGGAAAAGAAGTATTGGCAAGTATTAGATTTAATACTCACCAATACTTCTTTTTCATAAGGGTAGCTTGTTTTTTTCCAAAAAAAAAACATTCTCTACAGCTCTACTGTTTCCAATTTTAAAGTAAATTTTTGTATCATTTGAACAATTTTATTTGAAGAAATTTTTTTTTAAACAAATGACTTTATTTGAATAGATAATTCATTTTTAATATTTTTATTGTCCTTTAGTGTAAATAATTTCCGAATTCAAGCCTTTGCAGGAAAAGCTGATTATTTAAAGCGAATCTACAAACTATATATTCCATACAAGTCACCAGTCTATCATTTGTAATAATTAGATTATTAATAACAATAATTGTTTATTGTTGATTTATTTGATGAAAAATGATTCAATACACGTGTAAAATGCTTTCTATCATAAAAGATAAGCTGTAAAATTTCATAGATAACAGAAAAATAACTACAATATTTATTGTGAAAACCAAATTTCCAGTAAGAAAGAGCCAGTAATAAGTGTTTCGTTTATAAAATTTGTTATTAACATTCAAAATATTAATTTATTGAGATCGAAAATCACTGTTTAGACGATGCTACTAAGATTTAGTATGGCAAACAAAAAATCTGTCTTTGATTAAAATAGGCAAATTGAATATCTGGTATTAAAATTGTTTATAACAACAATGACTTTAATTATTGAGATTTTTTAGACACCGAATATCATTTTAAAAACAGATTCCTAGCAATTACACTTCAAAACAAAACTCCTTTTATTGTCGTATTAGTTTCGTAACTAATGGAAAATTTATCTCCCCACTCCCTCCCACCGCCCTTTTATTTAGGTACTGATGCACCTACTTAGTTATCCTCAAAACGGCAATAGTTTAATCTAGTTCTTGACGCGGTCGTGACAGTTTGGAAGCTTTTTGAATAGAAGTTCTTGATCTAATGCTGGAAGTATTTTGAAAGTAAATTTTTAATCTTGTGATTGGAGTTTCAGTGTAGATTTCCGAATATGTTTTTTTATCGCTTCGGAATAATATTTATACATCGATAGTGTTTTTGAAAATTCTTAGCGATGGCTGACATAGCGGAAAATCAAGCGATGAAAATCAAATTCGAAGACAAATTTAGTGCCCTCAAATTTGCAGAAAACTCGTCCCGTATTTCGAATTTAGAAAGATACAATGAGATCGTGAAGGAAGTTGACGGTGCTAAAGAAAAAAAGGAAAAATCATCGTTGGATTACAGGCGTCTTAAACGTTACGATGTTCTCAAGTTTGGAGATCACAAGAAACTGATTACGCCTCTTTTCGAAAAGCAGCAGGATGTGAAATATTTTGTGTGTGATAACGAAATATTTGACGCGATTCATCAAGCGCATCTTGGATGTGATCACGGTGGACGAGAACGCATGGAGAAAGCTGTGAGTGAAAAATATTCAAACGTAACGAGAGACTTAATCAATTTATATTTACAATTATGTGTGATCTATGAGGAAAACCGGACTCTTCCAGAAAAAGGTTTAGTGGTGAAGCCTCTATTGTTTAAAGAAATCAACAAACGTGCTCAAGTAGCCCTGATTGACATGTAAACTTGTAAAGATGGTGATTTTAAATTTACCATGAACTATCATGATCATTTTACAAAATTTGTGATTCTTACGACTTTAAAATTTTAAACTGCTGAAGAAGTATCCCATCATCTCCTAGATATCTTTCGCAACTATGGAGCACCCTCAGTTCTTCAATGCGACAACGGTAGAGAGTTTGTCAGTAAAGTAATTACAGAATTCAAAGTTTTATGGCCAACACTTTCAATTGCTCAGAAGAAACCTCGAAACTCTCAAAGTCAAGGCAGTGTAGAACGAGCGAATCAAGATGTTCAAAATATTGTATCAGCTTGGATGAAAAAAAAATAACACTGTAAATGGAGCGAAGGCTTAAGGTTCTGCCAAATCCAAAAAAATACTGCGTAGCACAGTGCTATTAATCAAACTCCATTCAAAGCAATGTTTGGTGAGTATTTTAATAAAATATAATTTGTATTACTTTAAGACAATTTGCAATTCTAACTATGTTATAGGAAGAAAAGCCCCCATTGGAATAGGAAAGCTTCCTAATTATATTAAAAATGCACTTTATACCGAGGAAGATTTAGAACATGCATTAAGAGGAGATCAAGATGAAATTTCTAATGATCATGAAAATAATCCCACCAAGGCGAATGACTTGGTTATCCCTGGAAGCCTGCAGAAATCATCATTTTATAATAACATACTCGCGGACGTAGACAAAAGAGGTAACATATTTATTATTTTGTATGAACGTTAGAGTAGTCCAAATAAAATTATTCTAGAATTTCATTTTGCACAATAACTTAACTTGTTCCTTTCTCATTTTGCACTTAATGACTTTCTACTTATAAAAATGTCATAATTACCATATTAGCTATATTCACCATTTAATTTTTAATTGCCGTGTGATAGAAAACATTAGTATTACTATTTACAATGCAAATTTTAGTTAATTAAAAACGTTTAATTACGTTTCTTGATTAACTTGCCTTCTCAATGATGCTATTGTGCGATTTTTTTTTTAATCTTTTCTTTTCATATGAAAAATAGACCACCCTAATCAACGTACTTGGAAATTAGTTAATATTGACACAGTTATGGAAGAAAGATATTTGTATTGTTTCAGTACCTGAGGAATCTACTATCGTATGTTTCGTTTGTGGGAAAGAAGCAGACGGTGCACACAAATGTAGCACTTGTGACAATTTTGTCCATTCAATTTGTGGAAATCCTACCAACAAAGATTCGGAAGAAGGTTACGGCTCGCTAGTTTTATCCAATTTGTGCAACAACAAAAAAGAGCACAATTCAAATAAAATTAGGGCTGCAAAAGGACTAAAGCGGCAAGCGGAAAAAATGTTATCATTTCCAACAAAAAATGTGGTAAAATTGATGTAGGTTCTTCTGTCAAAGTTCTGATTCCCAGCGTTCATCGAAGTAAAGGAGATTTCAGAAATATAATTGGATTAGTAATGGAAAGAAAAGAAGGGTATTATAAAGTTGGCAGCAATCAAAGGAATTATAAATACATTATTTTCCAGAAATCATATCGATGTATGCAAAGACATTTTTTTAGATATTAGTGAAATGCCTACTGAACATATATCTTTGCTTACCTCAAATAATAAAGAATCTCTCTTCGGAGGTCAAGGCTACGTTAGATGCAATTATACAAATAAATGCAATACAAGCACTTGAAAATGCAAAAAAAAAATAAAAATGTTGTGCAATTCCAAATGTCATTCGTCCACTACTTGTTGCAATAAATAAAATGAATTGTTTATTTAACTCGTACATATAGTATTTTTATTAACTGAATTGCCCCATCTCTACTGATATTTATTTAAATTTTAAGTCTGTCATTTTTCCATAAAATGTTTCATTCTTTAATTCACTGAATATATAAATTTGTACTCTTTATTTGCATATATGCTTTTGCTAAGTATTGTCTAGAAAAAAAATCAGTAAGAAAAAGCACGAAATACGTGTTTTTTTAAATTTGTTATAAACAATTAAAATGTTCAATTATTTGAATATTAAATTACTTTTTAAACAATGATACTAAGGTTTAGTGAAAAATAACAAATCTGCCTTTGAGTGAAATAGCCAAATTGAACATTTGTCCTTAAAATTATTAATAATAATAATAATGTTTACTAATTATTAAGAGTTTCTAGACACCGACTATCATTTTTTCAAATAAATCATAGCAATTCCAGTTTTTAAAAAATTTCCACAGTAAACGACATAGTTAACTGTTTGTTTATACAAATTACCTTCAACATTAAGTAAATTATTTATTTTCTCTATGTATATCTGAATATCAGTAGCGTCGTCTAAACAGTGATTTTCGATCTCAATGAATTAATATTTTAAAAGTAAATAACAAATTTTATAAACGAAACACCTACTACTGGCTCTTTCTTACTGAAAAGTTAAAAAAAAATGTACAGTTTATCTTTTATGATAGTAAGCATTTTACACGTATATTGAATCATTTTTCACCAAATAAATCAACAATAAACAATTATTCTTATTAATAATCTAATTATTATAAATCATAGACTGGTGACTTGTATGGAATATATAGTCTGTAAATTCCTTTTAAATAATCGAGTTTTCCTGAAAAGGCTTGAATTCGGAAATTATTTACACTAAAGAACAATAGAAATATTTAAAATGAATTATTTTTGTTTTCTAAGTACATCTACGTTAAATATGATCCATATCGAGTTTATTTTTTTATTTTTTTTAGAAAAAAAACTTGCGTTAAATAAATAATTATATTGAAACAAAAATTGATAAATATACAATACGTTTTCTTAAAAATTTAATGTCGATCATTTCTAAAAAAAAAGACTTTCAAATTCGTTCGCAATTGCGACCTGCAGACTATTTTGAATTGTAAATTCCCGAGCCAGCCCACTGGATTTGCCTGACATCGCTCAGTCAAATTTCGCGCCATATGAGATTACCAATCACAAACCAAACAGCTGACTCCCCCATCAATCGTATGTTTTCATCAAATTTAAGGATAAATGTGAGCTGGCCTTCGAGAAATTTGAGAAATGGAGAAAACAAAACAGAAGAATGCGCAGACAGTGATTGTCATCATTATCAACAAACATTCACTTCATAGGACGTTCTCGCACCATTTCGGTAAAGGGCTATCTAACGCTCACTTTTCAGGGGGCTCTATACAGTCTCATAGCATGAGGGTTTCGAATAAAATAGCATACCTCATTCGTAGGGTTACACACGTCTTCACGTGGAATTCAATGTTCACAAGGACGACTAGAAACTTACTACACCAGAGTCCCTCTATAGTAGTTCCCTCTATAAGAGACAAGGCGGCCCAAGGGGACGAGAGGAAGGCGTTTGTAAGGTCAGCGGAGTTGCGATGTTTACGGTTTGGAGCTCTCAAAAGCCACAAGAAAGAAAGAGAAGAAGGACGGTTTGAGTCCCGAGATAGTGCGAAGCGATAAAGGGTACCCCCGAGACGGCTACTATAGAGAGACTCTGGTGTACTCGTCCTGCGAACATGAAGCTCCTTGTGTAAAGACGTGCCTAACCCTACTTGTGATGTAATACACTATAAGCTGGTAGTGATTTTTAGTTCCTAACTTATTAAAAACTAAACATTTTTGGAGTGCACATTTTTTTATTTTACATATTCAGAAAATCGAATTTACTATTAAGTAGTAATATTATTAATTTAGTATTAATTTCTTCATTTTTTTGTCCGGGAAATTTATTTGGGAAAATTTGGAAACGACAGAAGGTATCGGAAACATTTTATAAGGAACCAATATAATATAACTTTTGCAGCAAAAGAATTTTCTTTTCTGATACTTTACGTTAACTTTACTTTACTTTAAATTGCTAAGAGTCAGAAGGTATTAACTCAATTTAATTTTTTTCGAATTGTTTATTGATATCAGTACAATCAGAGTAAGATATAATTCATATATTATAATTTTAACAGAAAAAAACTTGTCATTTTATGCTAACTTAAGAATAAGAATTTACATTAACTTAAAAACTATACCCGAAACAAAATCAGTGGTATGATTTTTCCTTGATGCATTTCTGGACATTGTCTGCAATATTTTGTATCTGTCCTTTACAAGTACCAACCTCGCTGCGTTTGCACTGTAAGCAAATAAAAAAAATAATATTTATATTCATGATCAGCCTGAAGTAACTAATCCTACTATAGGAAACTAATTATTTTATACGATTTAATGATTACTAAGGGACTAAAATTAACATAATTTTTTTTAAATATACAAAACAGTGATAAAAATATTTTAGAGAACTCTAATATAGATTTTAAGTTTAATTTAATAGTACTGTTAATTATAGGACATAAAACTTTATCTAAACCACCTACATTTCCAATCTGTAAAATGTTAAATAAAGTAATATTTTCTATTTACCTTCACGTTCGCACATTTTGCTAGTGCGGGCAAACAGACCTTTTCAACAGTATTATCGGCTGGGGTCGTGAAAAGGTCCTGACAATATGCAGTCTTCTTCTGTTGTTGTAAGGTTCCAGCTTTAATTTGTTTCTAAGTAACAAAAAAAATATATACAAATTTTTAAATAATTTTAGAACTTGAAACCTGTACTTTAATTTTTAAAGTATTTCGAAGAATGAAGAATTATTTTCGCCAACACACCTGAATTTCTCCCGCTTTTGCCGTTTTGAAGCCCTTTATTTGATCTTGAAATACGTCAGCGCGGATGAGCTGTAAATTTATTTTAAATGCATATTTCATAATATAAACATAATTTCAGTTTATAAATATAATGTTATTTTGTGACAAAAAATATCATAAAGAAAAATCCTCTGCATACGAGATCAAACATTCTTTTCATCACATATATTTCTAGACTGAGATAAGTTACCATCTATACTATGGTAAGAGAGATATAACTAGCAAATATTTGGGTGAGAAACCATTTTTGATCAAATGTCAAAAATTAAAAAAAAAAATTGGAACACGATCATTCTTTATAAAAAATACTCAATGTTCATTATTCAAATTGAAGAACTGCACAGAAGAAAAAATGTATCAAGGATTCAATATTTTCAGAAGAAAGAAAAAACGTTCTCAAAAATCAAATTATCTATAAAAAAATGGGAAAGTACTTTCAAGAGTTTATGGAGCTCTATATATCTATAAAGAAAAGTTTGAAAAAGGTAATGCTTTCCAATACGATTCTAATCACAGTTGGCCTGTTGGCAGAACACCTTAAGTAACATTGAAAATAAATTATTTAGTTTATTTATAGACTCTAACTCATATAAAATATAGAAATAAACAATTCAAAATATGTTATCGGACAAATAGAAGGCTAGTAAGTGTAAAATAATATTGTTTAAAAGTCATCATTGAGTATTAAAATTGAATTTTTCAATAAGAATTGATAAAAACAAGAATGCTTATTACTATATATTATCAAGTGGGAATATTTTGTGTGACAATATTGTTCTTGAGATGAAAAGATTTGATTACTCAAAAAAGAAAATTTTCTGTGTCCAAAAATGCGATGAAAGTATAAGTCCCTGTGAACTTGATAAATAAAAATAAAAATACAAATACAAAATAATTTAAGTGAATTGCTTAAAAACCAATTGTTTTTAAGCCAATAAAAAGACTTTTGAAAAAAGTAGCACTTATGTTGTTCTGCTGTACCCCCTTCAATTGATAATGACTTCTTCAGTTTTTTGTGTTTATAATTCAATAAATTTTACCTAGTTTTGTGGTTATAATAAAATTAGTTATTAAAATGTGATATTTTTTATAATGTAAAGTTGTAAGATAACTTACTTGGAAGGCACAAAATGCCAGTAAGGTTAAGAAAATCGCAGACTTCATGGTTGAGGAATTCGTTTAAGCTCTACTTTTCAGTGAAGATGAACTTGAAGTACATTTTGTTCATCTAAAGTTGCCTTTTTATACAAATCTTTTCATGTGCTATGATGATGTAATGTTCTTAACAAAGAAATGTTTAAACTTGGGCGAATAAAAATTTACTGACGTAGGTTTATATGTTTACACAGACTGGATACTGAAAAGGTAACTAATTTAAAATACCGCAGCTGCGAAGTAATGTGGATGTATTCAGCATGGATAATTAGAGATATTTTTGGAAATTTTCACACAGACACACACAAAATTTCATTTTTCTGTTACTCTGTTTTAGGGGAATCTCATACTTACACTAAAAAAAATATTCTTTGATTTAAACAGAATTTCTTTGAATCATAGAAAAATAGTAATTAACTCTCAGTCAAAGAAAAATTTCTTGGATGCAAACAAATTTCTTTGGTTCACAGAAATGGGTTTTTGTTCCAAAAAAAATTTCCTTCAATCTAAAATGATTTTCTTCATTATGAAGTTATTTTTGAAAAAAATCATGCCAGTGAAGAATACCATATGCTATGTAAATTTAATCGATTTGGCATTGTGTTTTGATTTCAGAGCCTGCAAGAAAATCTCGAAGTCAACACGATAGTATCTCCTGTTTTATGATTCAAATATCTGGTCCGACACCTGTAGGGGCACTTAGAAAAAAACTTTTCTTGCACTAGAAAAACTTTTTTTTTTGACATGCATGAAAATTTGCTTAATTCCAACAAATTTTGGCAGATTCGAACAAATGTTAATTGATTCAAACAAATGTTATTGTTGATTGAACCAAATATTCCATCAACCAAAAGATTTTGTAAAAAAAAATCAAATAATTTGGTCGGATGAAACAACAATTTTTTTGATTTAACCAAAACATTTTCTCAGTGATGTGGAAAGTGCATCCATCTACCTGGGTCTAAATTCCTTCGATTTTTACTTTCTCTTGGAAGAAACTTTGTAATGGTTGCAGATAAATTTATGAGAGTTGTAGGGTGTAGTTAAAAATGGGGTTTTCATAGTAACATTTTTTATTGAAAATATTAAAAGTAGATTCAAGAATATAAAAGATGCTTTGTCTTGAAACGAGTCGATTAACTTATAATATGAGTACGTTTGTTTGAAAAGTAACAAAGATATAGTAATTTATAATGTTTGCAAAATATGTTTCTTATAATAAATAATAATTTAGAGTTTCCATAAATTATAACTTTATCATGCCAATTATTAGTAATAAATTATATAAATTTAGGTTACTTATGTAATTACTATGTTAAATATCTAAAAAGGAAGTTTTCGTTCTCAACTTTCAAAGAGAAATTAGTATTTAAACAATCCATCAACACAAGCTTTTTAAATTCTTAAATGTATAGTATAAAAGAACGATAATTTTCGAACAAAATATTAACTTTAAAAGCTTAATTATAAAATAATCTTTGATATTTTAACTGAGATGGTTGGTAAGAACTTAGCACAGTTTCAAACACTTTTTTCGAAGAGCGAGACGATATCTATTTCAAAAATAAAAACAAATCTGAAAAATTCCTCGTCTTCAAAAAAATTTCCAGGTTAGAATAAAAAAAAACTCCTTGATGCGAGACGAATCGATTTACCTGTAATATTAATACATTTTATTCAAGAGTAAGGAAGTTATGGTCATTTATGATATTTCAAAAATATGTCTTTTTACAGTGAAACTTTTTACATTACCATAATCGGGATGTTGCATGAAATGAGATAAAAAGATATTTTGATTCTTTAGTAGCTCATTAACATATTTCAAGAAGAAAGGATTTTTTTATTGAATACGAAATACGTTTTTTTTTCTTAATGAAGTTTGAATATGACGCACAGTGGGGAAAAAATGACTTTTTTGGTTCAAAATAACGTACAGCCCACAAATATTGACCAACTTGAACAAACAAAATTTGAAAAAAAAGCTGATAATATTTCTAAGAGAGATGTCGAGCCTGATTTTTGAATTAGGTTTTCAATTTTTTTATAAATAAACAAATATGACGAAAAAAATGGCCATTTTTTCTATTTGACGTTCCCGGTGCTCGTCATTAACAGGAAAATTGTTGAAATCACGTAAGTTTCATAGAGTAACATTAGTTAAAGATTTTCCAATATTGTATAATAAACAAAAAAAATTGTATAGACAAATTATTTGTTGAAAATATGTTTTCTACGATTTTCCATAATTATACGTTTTTTTAAGTTATATTGCAAGAAATTTGAATGAAAACAATGTTATATTTGAAAAAATTTCTCTTAAGGTTATAATTTTTTATATTATAAACAAATTTAATGAACAAATGCAGTAATCAGGCATTTTTCGATAGAAAAATTAGTTTTTTTCGATGTCAATTTTTTTTAATTAGGAACTTTATGATAATTTGAGCAAAATTCATAATTTGTTTATGAATCTTATGACTTTTTAAAACAAATTTAATAAACAAATGTATTATTCGGGCATTTTTCGGCAGAAAATTTTGGTTTTTTTAATGCCAGTCTTTTCAGTTGGGAACTTCATGACAATTTCAGCAACATTCATAATAAGATGATAAATATTATGATTTTTTCAAACAAATTTAATAAACAAATGCATTAATCAGGCATTTGTCGACAGAAAAATTCGTTTTTTTCTATGTCAACTTTTTTAATTAGGAACTTCATGATATCAATTTTATATTTTTTAAAACAAATTTAATAAACAAATGTATTATTAGGGCATCTGTCGATGGAAAAATTATTTTTTATTCGATGTCAGTCTTTTTAATTGGGAACTTATTGATAAATGCAGCAACATTAATAATTAGTCAATCAATTTGATGATTTCTTTTAAAAAGTTCAATAAACAATGCATTATTTGGTCATTTCTCTATGGAAATACTCGCCTTTTCAATTTCAGTGTTTTTATTAAGCTACACCATAATAAATATTCTCTATTAATTTTTTTTGTGCTACACTCTCGAATTCTATTCTATTGCCGAAAAACAGCGAAGCTTTACATTACCCTCTACAGTTACACTGTTAGAAAAATCTCTACTAAATTTAGTATACATGTAATGGAAGCAAAAATGCACAACATGAAATCAAATTTAGTATACCAGCGTACAGTGAATTCAGTATATTTATACTGAATTTAGTACACGCGTATACTAAATTTCATATACGTATATACTAAATTCAGTATGAATATACTAAATTTACTGTACGCTGGTATACTAAATTTAATTTCATGTTATGCATTCTTGCTTCCATTACATGTATACTAAATTTAGTAGAGATTTTTCTAACAGTGTAGTATTATATGCCGAATTATCGAAAAATTATCGAATAATTTTTTCTTCCTATTGGAGAATTAACAGAGGAAGCTCAAGACGCGACTAATAAAATCTTTAAACATATCCGAGAATTCAACACTCGAAAATGTAGTAGAGAGGCTACTAATACAGATCTTGGGCGCAAAATGTTGATTTCCACTGATCCAAAAATAGTATATCATAGACAAAAGTGGAAGAAAAAGGTCATTCTACCCGATCCTGAAGCTGCAGCCTTATTAAAAGAATGAAAGTAATGAGAAACTTAAACTGAAAGGACTGAGATTGAAAAAAAAACTTTTTCGTCGACAATTACCCAAATTATGCATATGTTTATTGAATTTGTTTAAAACGTCATAGAATTCATCAACTAAGTATGAGTGGTAATGAAATTATCATTAAGTTCCCAATTAAAACGACTGACATCGAAAAAAAAATGTTCCATCGAAAGATGCCCGAATAATGCATTTGTTTATTAAATTTGTTTTCAAAAAAATATAAAATTTATCAACCAATCATGAATTTTGCTGAAATCATCATGAAGTTCCCAATTAAAAAGACTGACATCGAAAAAAACGAATTTTTCCGTCCATAGATGCCCGAATAATGCATTTGTTTGTTAAATTTGTTTTAAAAAATCATAGAATTGATCAACTGATCATGAATGTTGCTGAATTTATTATGAAGATCCCAATTGAAAAGTCCGACATCGACAAAAAAAGAATTTTTCTGTGGACAGATGCCCCAATAATGCATTTGTTTATTAAATTTGTTTCAAAAAATCATAAAATTGATCAAAAAATTATAAATTTTGCTAAAATTATCATAAAGTTCCTAATTTAAAAAAATTGACATAGAAAAAAACGAATTCTTCTGTCGAAAAATGCCTGATTACTACATTTGTTCATTTCTTGCAATATAACTTAAAAAACGTATAATTATGGAAAATCGTAGAAAACATTTTTTCAACAAATAATTTGTTTATAAACATTTTTTTTATTATTGTATAATGTTGAAACATTTTTAACTAATCTTAGTCTATGAAACTTAGGCGATTTCAACAATTTTCCTGTTATTGACGAGCACCGGGAACGTCAAATAGAAAAAATGGCCATTTTTTTCGTCATATTTGTTTATTTATAGTTAGTTAGTTAGTTGTGATGTTCATTTTACGGCAAATTAGTGGAAGATGAAAACTGTGCAGATTTAAAAGAGGAATATAACTGTGATGGTTAATTTAATATAAAAACTTTTATGTTGTGTGTTTTCCATATTGTTGTTCATAGTTTAAGATGATTAAGTTTAATAAGTCGCCTTTAATTATAGAGAAAATCAAGACGAATTCAGAGACCTATATTTAAAATCATTTATCTCTAGTAATTTCCGAGATATGCTCTATTAAAGCTTTAACGCCGTTGAGGGAGCACTAAATACACTCCGCTTTGGCTCAAACTTATACAGTGATATTTTTTCATGATTTGGAACCGAAATTACCAAGAGCACCTGAACTTTTTAAAATTTGGTGTTTTTTGATCCACCCTAGTATATATGCTAATTAATCATAATCAGGAAGAAGAGAGCTCATCAAATGAGCACCTTGCAATTATAAATACAAACAAATTGGAAACACCAGAGATCGAATTCATAGCAGTTTATGACATTTGGGCGTCAAACGACATAAAGGAGAAGTATAACGAAAAAAGTATAGTAAAAAAGAATGTCTGACCATAGCGAAAAAATGTATCTACTTCTATAACAATCAAAATTATTGAATATATATTCGGATTCAATTAATTTTGAACAATAATTGCAGTCATAGTTTTTACTATTTATCCATAACTCTTCTTGGGTAACTAATTCTATAACTTATTACCTCATGTTTTAGTTTATATTGAGCTTATTATAATACAGCTGTCCATATATTGCTTGATATTTTTGATCTATGAAATGAATCAGCTTTCTGCATAC